>WEIT01019940.1:103325-119126 GCA_013389985.1 Dryoscopus gambensis | reverse complement strand
TGCCTGAGAGCCCCTTAATTTCAAAATTCTGATAATTTGGAGGGAGAGGATTTACATTTTCCATTTCAAGGGAGGCTCCTGCCTTCCTTAAGCTGACAACTGTCTTTTCAAACCTAGACACATAGCAAGTTCTGCTATAGATCTGAACTCCCTGAATGTGGCAAGAAGCAAAGTCTATGGCTTCAGAGTTCAGTCTGTACACACAGCTTGGGAGAAGAGGAAGGACACATCACTACACAGACAGCCAATTGTTAGGCTAGTAGACAAAAATGTATCATATTAGATATCTCGGTGTTGGCATAAAATTGCTTCACATCAGACAACTGAAACTGTACATGCCACTTTGCATCTGGCTTGTTCCCCAGATCAGCAGTGAGAACATGAAGGGGGTGTTCCAGGAAATGTCTGTGAGGATTTGCTCTTTTGTTAATCATTGCTCATCTTTCTCTGTGGTTCATTTTCCCCCTGTTCTCTCAGGAACTGTGTGTGGTACAGACCATTCACATTCCGTTAACTGTAGGTTGCTGGGATCATAGCTGGATGAAATACTATTAGGGAGATGACCACATATTGTGGGTAGCTGTCAATGCTCCTGTTATATGTAGCTTAAGAGTTCACACAGAGCACTAAACTGTGCATCACATATTATTTTCCACAAATGGATTGCCTGCACAGAGCGTCTACTGCCTTGCACTTACAGTGACTGCAAAAGGATGGAATTATGCCAGTTTTCTGTGAAATTCAGGGAAAGGCCTGAATATTTTGAATGATTGTTCTCTCCTTTTCATAGCTTTGAGGTTTGGGTCCTGTTTACATTTCTTTTATGGGAAAATTTCTGTAGTTTACTGCAAAGTTGCTTGCTTTGACACCTATGTCAAGGGTGTGAACCTGAGCAGACAAGGCAAGTTCGTTTTTTGTATTTTGGAGTGTCTGAGGGGTCAGGCAGATAGGGGTCCTTGGGTTAGAGAGTGACTTTGCACCCAGACAGGGCCGGCACACAGGCAGGAGCTTGGTGGGGATGTTGCTGGGTGGGTGTGTGTGTTGCAGTGGGGTTCTGCAACCCTCCTGGGGACAGCTTTGCCTGTAGAAGAAACCAGGAAAGGCCCATTTTTGTAGATATTTCAGCAGATCTTTATTTTCCACCTACATTGCTGAAGCCAGCACACAGACTACCCAAGTCCTGAGACTCACCCGAATTCCCGGCCGGGGAACACAAAATCACCAATCAGAACAGAGTTCTGGGGTACATGTGCCCAGGGGCAGATAGAGGGGCAGGGGAAAGCCTGTGCCCAGACCATACCTCAGGGGAATGGCGGTGAGACCCCAACATGTATGTGATCCCCAGCTGCCCCACGTATCTGGCTGCATTCAGGCTCATGCTGGGAATGTGCAGGGATACCGTGCCAGAAGGTGGCACTCCAGGTCCTCTAACACGCCCAGGGCTGTGCTGATGCCCTCAACACACCCCAAAGTTGCCAGGGCTGCAGAATGTGTTGGTGCAGACACACCCGGGCAGGCTGAGAGCTGCTTATCTGCAGAGGCTTGGAGCCCTGCCCTGGTTTGTTCCCCGCGCTGGGAAGCAAAGGGGCATCCCAGAGCCCGGGAGTGCATCTGTGTGCCTCTCCTAAGCTGGGGTCTGAGCTCTCAGTGGGACCATCCTTTCTGCCTGCTCACATGCCCCCAGGAGAGCTTTGGCTGGTGCCTTTAGCATTGTCCAAGCAATGCCTGGGCAGGGTTGGAGGCAGTGCCCTGTCCAGATACTCTCCTTACACAGGCCTTAGGGATAAGGCTGGCTTGGTTTTGGAAGGGAGAGGGTTTCCCACTGTAGGAGGAAGTCATGCTGTGATGCTCATCCTCTGAGCCAATCAACCAGCCTTGCTCTTTTTTAATTTGGTGTTAGAGGGAACTGATAAAACTGCTGATCTTGCTTGTGTGCTGGGGAGAGTGGCGCTGGCAGGTTGGTCTTGCTCTGATAGGCAGAGAAGCATAGAGATTTTAAAAGTAATTACAAAGCAGGCTGCAGACTCAAAAGAATTAGTGGGCTATTAAAGATTTGAACTTAATAACAAGCTTGACTACTTCCCTACCAAAACACTGTTCCCATCCTCATGGCCAATTAGTGCTGCCACCTTTACACTCAAGGGCAATGGCCCCTGTCTTTCCCTCCCATGCTCTTCCTGACGGTGCATTCTCACCAAACACAGACATCTCAGTATTTGATCATCCTGCAACTTTCCAGCACGTGGACTGACTGGCCAGTTGGTGCAAACTGTCCCTCAGCTCTTGGTCTGGCATGTCAGTGCAAGGATCTCCTCCGCTGTGCAGAAAGCTTTGCTGCTTGAAGTTACAGAGGGTCCCAGACTTTCTTAATCTTTACAGTTATTTGCCGGGTCATTGGACTGACTGTGTAACACAAAAGAATATTTTTACAGCTGAAGTTCAGCAGTTCCCATTTATGCATGTTCCTTGAGAACTACAATGAGTCGTACCTATTCAGCACTTTGTTGCCACTGAGTTTTTCAATTGCTCTGATGCTTACAAGGTGCGCATAGAGCTCATATAAATATTCTCATAATTTCCTGGTAGGGGTATGATACAGATACTTCATTGTCAAAAGGTCTTTAACAACAGCCCTGATAATGGCTTAAATTATAATTTAACTCACACCCTTCCACTTGCCAAAGATGAGTGACTGAGTCTGGCTTACTGGAATGTGATTAAATGAGGTATCTCTGATAAATCTCTACATGTTTCCCTGGAAAGCAATTTTCACTTTGTTATATTACAGTAGCTGGTGCCTTATGAAGTAAAGGAAAATATTTGTCCAGTAGGACATCATAAATTTCATGACAGACTTTAAATTTTCTTGGATGAAATGTTTAAAGTGGAGCAGACTAATCTAAAAACACACTGGACTTTCCTGAGCTCAGGAGAAGCTGCTTTGTCTCCTCCATTCAGAAGTGCATGAAATTCCCTCTGCAGAGGAAGCCTGGTGGTAGACGGAAGCAATATAGGTGTTGGCTGTGTTTCAAACCCGAGGAAAACCAACACCATCTGAAAGCCAGTATTATAAATAATTAGTTAGGATCATTTTTGATAAGTTGATTGTGCCCATGAAAGAGTGATTGTGGAACCCACTGTAGCCCTAGCAATTTGGACATAATCCAATTTTTACAGTGGCGCAAGATTAAGTTAAATCACTTTTCCAAATAACCATCATTTGTTTGATTTGCTTTCATGAGGGCTTTTGGTTATGTCAGTAGATGTCAGATGCAGACTGACGCTTGTGACGTCTCGTGCCTTTCAACTTGAGAAAGTCATATAAACTTTGTTGCCCTCCAGTTAGACAGAGCAATGGTCTTTTGAAAATGAATGAAATCCTTTAGCCCTCAGCCCTGAAATGTGATGCTTGGGTCAATCTTCAGTGTTGCAGGAAGTCTGTATGGTGATGTTTTATGCTGTAAACCTACCTTCCTTATATTAAAGGCATACTGAGAGTGGCGCTTAAATAAAGAATGACTGAAAGCCTTTATGTGCAGCTGCTTTCTGACTTGCTGAGGAAAATTTTTATAAAAGACACTTAGGGTTATATACATACATCTTCTAGTGGTACTCAGAAGGACAAAAGTTGGCTTTTGGTGCTAAAAGGTGAGAGGGGCTTGGCTTTGAGGACTACGAGCTAAATCTACTCATCAAATTTTAGTCTTGACATACATTTCAGTGAATGAGCATTTTCTCTGCATAAATTGCCATGGTCCAAAGAATTTTCTTGTTAAGGGTGAATACTGTGGCATGCTAGGAGGTGCATGCTGCCAGGAAGGATGTGACTAAAATAAGAATATAAGAGAAAGCAAAATAAAAACTCATATGAAATGAAAAGTTGATCTCTCAACAGCATCAACAAAATACAGCCACCACTTCGTATTAAATAGAACCCAGAATAAAGCACAGTCTTCCAAATAAAAAACCTTTTGCTTCAGGAGAACATATTTTTGTAATACATTAATGGAAGCTGGGAGATTTTGTGAAGAAAAATTTTCAGTGAAGGAACAAGGGTTTTAATTTATTTTTCAGCAGCTGATAGCTAATGCAGGCCCCTGATCCCACCTGGATCCTTTTGTCACTACGGAAATACAACTAATCCCTCATGATGATAACAATGTACAGAGTATATGAAGTAGAACTTCATATTAAGCAAAGTATCTAAAATTTGTCCAGTTTTGCTTGAGCTTAAGAAAAACCAGTAGGTTTTTCCTTGTAGCCTCTCCATCAGAATTGCCTTTCTATTAAAAAAAAAAAGGAAAAAGAATTAAAAAAAAGAAAGAAAAACAAAGACCCAAGAAATTTTTTCTGCAGAGAAGCATGGAGATTTCCAAATCAGCAAATTTGTGTCTTGAGGCTCTTGAAATGTGGGAGTTCCAAGTAAAGTTTTATTCCAAGTGCTGTCTGGGGGCTGTACATGGATGAATGCAGCACATTCGTTTTGCCTTTATTATTCTTGCACTGTAACCTGACTTTGGTTCAGGAAGAGGAAATCCATGGCCTTAATTGAAGCCAATCAGTGAAAGGTCATAGGGTAATACTTAACAGACTGGGATGGGGGAAAGGAAAAACAAGGAAAAGGTAAGGTCTCCACTTGCTTCAAAGACTTGGTTGGATCCTGGAGACAGAGTACACCTGGAGGGAGAATGAGCTTGAACCCCAAATATACACATCAACTGGGAATCATAAAATTAAATGGAGTTTGTTTATGTTATTTGCTTTCCATTTCTCCAGTGACCTGTGCAGCAGTAACCCCTGTGTGGGAGGCATGGGTGCCTACTGCAAACCTTCAGGTGTTTATTACTGTGGTGTGACCGTGCCTGAGCAGCCTCAGTGTTACCGCTAAGGACCACGTGTGGGGTTGTGTGGTTTCAGGTAGCCCAAAGGTTGGATTTAAATGAAATATTGAGAAGCACTATTTCAGAGTGTGATTAGTTGCTTCTGGAGTTGTTTTGTTATTGTTGTTGTTGTTTTTATTTTCACGGAGGTCTGCTAATATCAAAACTTTACCTGCATTGTATTGTTAACTCTCTAGTTTATTCCAGGGATTAAGTAGCCTTAAAGTCAGAAAGTACTTTGTGACATCTAGACCATATTTCCTTGTATTTTTGAAGTCTGCTGTTCTTTACCTTAGCTACAGTGGACGCAGAAAAGAAATAGCTTTATTTTTTGTTTTAGAGCTGGTCTAAGTCTAAGCAAGTAATGGTCCCAAGTTTTTCTCATGCAAGATGTACATGGTCATGATCCTTTTTGGTTTAAAATGGACATGGTCATGGTCTCTAAGGTATTCATGGTCTAAGGTTGCTGTCCTAGTAGCCCAGCATTAACTTTTTCAAGCTCTAGGTTTATTTGAAAACGTCCACGTCAGTTAGGTGCTTGCTTAGGTTAGAAAGTAGTACGTGCTTGGTTTAGCACAAATTCAGAGGCTGAAGCAGTTAAGACAGATTAATTCTTCATAGTCTACTGGGCTGTTTGTTTATTGTTTATTTGTTTATTGCGTGTTAAGCATTTCTAGAACTCACAGCATCTTTTTATGATCTGAAGTGGGTTTCCAGATCATCTGCTGATCTATGTGTGCCTAATTGAGACGTTGCATCTGCCCAGGCCAAGAGCACAATGAAAGGTCCTAACCAACCTTTGTCCAGAGCCAAACTTGCTTCAGGACTTGCCTTACCCAGGCCTGCAGAGAGCAATGTAGACATGCTTCATGACAGATGAAAGCTGAAAGCCATTTTTTGGGAAACATGGTTTTTTGGTACAAATATCTGTGATTCAAGTCCTTAGACCTGACCAGGTTGTTGTGTTCTTGGTGTGAAAGAAAAAGCTTTTACAAACTAATCTGGAGGATAAGTCTTCATCCTGGCTTAATCATGAACACCCAGTCATAAAGTGTTGGGGGCAGAATTTCTGCCTTTGTGCAGAAAGTCAAGGAAAAAGATGTATTTTCAAAAACAGGTCTTGCTTCAGTCTGTGTAAAGAAGCATCTGTTTTAAAATAGCAAATATTGAGAGATTCTGTGAGTCTTAGAAATCTATTTTAAAATGGCTGTGAGGGATAAATAAAAGGAGATGTGCCACAGCAAGAGTAAAACTAACTTCATTTTAAGTCCAAGCACACATCACCAACGTGGCAAAGTTCATGTTTTTCCCCACATATTCTGGAGTTCACCCCATGTAATGCAATCTCTGTGGCTTCTTTAGCTAAACTGCACAGCAGGATTAAGAGTACAATGTGTGGGTAGAACTAGGAGATCATCCAAAAGAAAAAATTACTGAGGAACATTTTTCTGGTTCAGACACCTACGGAAAATAATTTTGCTTTTCTAAACTATTTGGCATTTGTGATACCAAGGAAAACCCTGCTTCCAGAGCTGGGCTGCTGAGACTACCCTTGATTTTTGCAAATTTGAGTATTTTGGCAAAGTTACAGGTTTTTTTCCAGGCATACAAAGGTACATCTATAATTGCTATAACCCTTATTACTGCTGTTCTTTGTACAATTTTTGTGCCCAATTATCACTCTGCTCACTGTAAGTTTTGTCATATTACAGGATTTATCCTATATGTGATAGGATTCTTTGTGCATAGGATCATCATTCTTTGTGCATGGGATCTCATTCTATATTGGGTGTGTGTATCAGATATTTTAAGCACAAATGTATCTTTGAGAATGCATCTTTAGACTTTAGCTCCTGATTTGTGAAATTAAGAGAATAGCCATTCTCTCTCTTGTAGAAGACAGTCTGTGAAAAATGCTTGGTACAAGTTTGCATCTGCTCTTGCTCCATATCATGGTAAACTCAAACCATGCCTATTTAGCATAAAAAGCAGTGCTTTGATCTGCTCTTGTTCCTGCTGCTGCCACACCACTGCACCTAGAAGAGAAGTCTTGAATCACACTTGTGTAAGTAGATTTGTTTGTTTGATGCATACTATCTTCCTGTTTAGGAATCTTTCTTTGTGACTTCCAGGGCAATTCTCAATTTCCATATGAAACAGTGTAAGAAGTTTGGGGACAGGTCCATCTGAGATAGTTTTTTGCTCTTTGATTACAGATGAATTGGATTTTTTGTTCTTAGACACAATTAGATTTTTTGTTCTCTGTTATTTGCAGATATTCCTTCAGGTCTCCCAAGTTTCACAATAATGTTTAAACTTCTAGACTATCTTTCCTTGTGTTCAATTCATATTAATAGATGTACCTTTGAAAAACAACTTGAGATTCTCAATATCTTAATAACTGACTACCCTTTTATTTCTCTGTGTGACTGCATTACATGCTGCTGTTCCCAAGTGTGAAGGAGAGCCGAGATGTTATCCCTATGGCTTTTTGCTGCACGTTTTCTACAAATCTTCACGTTGCTGTTACAGATGGTAAAAAATTAAGATGGTCAATAAGTTCCATTTCAAAGCCAGAAGAATTCATTAGCCAGGTATCGCTGGAACAGAACAGAGTGGAAGATGCTTATGCAAATCCTACACAACTAGAAACACTCTTCTGCAAAATACCTGTGCTCAATAGGAACGAACCCGTAATGCTGCTCCCATATTATAGTATGTAGTGTATGTATGCCTTAGACATCCCTTTGTGCCGTGGATAGATGGGTTCACAGAGCTTTCATGAATCACAGGGATTTAGTGAAGAAGTGTATAGCAGTGGAAAAACTCAAAATAACTGAAACATGAAGTAATGACAACAGTAGCCTCTAGGGATATATTAAGTGCAGAGAGTGCTTACCACAGAAAATTTGTATGGACATTTGCTTTCTTGGCATTGGCTGGGCCTTATGGTTGTCATTTTGAATATTTATTAGAACAATACCACATGTTGATTGCTTACAGTCTTTGAATTAATTCTCACCCAATGTAGTGAGATGGAATTCTGAGTCTTTTCAACAGTTACGTATCATAGCTTCACTTACTGCTGGCATAATTATGGGATACTACATTTTAATGGTAAATTTTCTGGCCATGAGACCCTCATATACCCATGGAGTGATTCCCAGGAGGGAAAGCAGAATAAGCTGGTTGTTTAGAGTAGAGTCTGCTAATGCAATGCAGAGCATGAGCTGGAAATCCCAGAGCAATGTTTTAGCAAACCTGCTGAAACCAGAGCAAGTAGGGCTCTGTGTGAGCTGCACATGGGGAATGGGAGGAAGTGGCAATGCATGCTTGCAGCCCAGAAAGGGCTGGTTTGAAACCCTGGGCTGCATTGAATATTCACAGCCAGCAACCATGGTCAAAGGAGGTGACTTTCCCCTTCTACTCTGCTCTTGTGATATCCCACCTGTAGTACTGTGTCTGGCCCTGGGACCCCCAACACAAGAAAGACATGGCGAGTCCATGTTGATGACCAATTTGCAGGTGAGATGTGGAAGACCAAACTCTCTTCCTTGCTCTGAAGGCAGTAGGAGCTGTGATCTCCATCAGCTTATGGAGATCTCCATACATCCTCTTGATGGGCCCAAAGTCCAAAACTGTTGCACATTCTGTAGCTGTGGTTCCTGTATTGTATCCACCATACATGGTCAGTTTTGGAGAGTTGCAGTGGGTTGACACTGGATTAACCATGATGGCAGGTACCTAATGAAATGGTCATGAATGTTTATTCCCTTTGACAGATATCTAGCACCTTTCAGTAGTCTAACAACAGTTCTTTCTTTTGAATTCATTATCTTGAATGTCTACAGTAGCCTACCTGGCCCTCCTGGTCTGCTTTTGGCCACCTAACTTGAAATGTCTGCTTTAATGCCCCAGTTACCATGCTAAATCAACATATAAGTCAAAGGAGAGTAACAGTAGTCTTCAGTGATTGCTATTGCATGACTTCCCTTCTACAGAGGGAAAGAACCACAGGATCAAAAAAATGTCTTGAGTTGGAAAGGACCACAAAGATCACCTAATTCTAAACCCTCTGCCATCGTCAGAGACACCTTTCACTCTACAAGGTTGCTCAGAACCCCATCCAATCTGGCTTTGAAAGCATCCACGGATGGGGCATCCACAACTACTCTGGGCGATGTGTTCCTGTGCCCCAGGAATCTAAGGGTGAAGGTGCTTCTTCCTAATATCTAATGTAAACCTACTCTCTTCCAGTTTAAAGCCATTCCCTCTTGTCCTGTCACTGCATGCCCTTATAAATAGTCCCTCTCTATGTTTCTTGTGGGTACTGGAAGGCTGCAACTAGGTCACCCCAAAGCCTTCTCTTTTTCAGGCTGACATAATCACTACAGTTATGTACCTGATGTTCATTACAGTAACTATGGGCTCCATGATGCATGGATAAGCATGGAAGCGGCCCCAAAAAGCTCTTGCTGCGTTACTATTTTGTGTTGTCTCTTTTGTAATCTGCTGCGTCTGTGTGAAGTTTCTATCCATGGTATTGATGATTGATGGTCATTACCAAGATTTCCCGGTCTCACAAAGCTTGTCACATGTGTTTGAAGTTTATTATCTGCTCTTTATTTTAAAATTGGTTTTCTCCCAGAAAACAAATTTCCCCATATTCTTTCATTTCCTGCCATGTTCATTAGGGACACTGATGGGGACTCTGCTCTTTGGGTGGAATGACACCCTTTCTGGGTCAGGCCAGAGTAATCAGGTACTGAGTTTTAGTGCTGGTAGGCAACTCAGCCCCACACAGCTGCTTGCTGACTCTTCCCTCCGTGGACTGGGGGAGAGAACGGAAAGGGTAAAAGTAAGAAAGTTAATGAGTTAAGAAACTTAATAAGTAAAGCAAAAGCTGTGCATGCAAGTAAGCAATACAAAGTAAAACCAGGAATTCTTTCACTACTTCCCACCGGAAGAATGATATTTAGCCATTTCCAGGAAAGCAGGGCTTCATCATATGCAGTGGTTACTTGGGAAGACAAAACACCATACCTTTAAGCATTGTCTTTCTCCTCCCTCTTTCCCCAGGTTTACATGCTGAGCATGGCACTGTGTGGTATGGAATATCCTTTCGGTCAGTTGGGTCAGCTGTCCCAGCTTGTCCCCTCCCAACTCCTTGTGCACCCTCAGCCTCCTCACTGTCAGGGCAGCATGAGAAGCAGAAAAGACCTCGATGCTGTGTAAGCACTGCTCAGCAATAACAGAAACATCAGGGTGTCATTGACACTGTTTTCAGCACAAATCTAAAACATAGCACCATATGAGCTAGTATGAAGGAAAATAGCTATTCCATCCTCTACCAGTGCACCAGCAAAGGGGAGTGTGCTGCCTGGGTGCCAAAGTTGGCTTGAGATGTGCTTGTGGAGCTGGAAAAGGTTGTGAGGCTTTAGTGTCCCAGCACGGCACCTTAGCTAATGAGCCAATGATGTGTGCACACAGTAACAGGGGAGGTGCAGAGCTTCTCAGAGCTCACCACTCCAAGCAGCACCAAAGGGACAGCAGCAGATTGTCATCTCTGTGCTGTAAGCTGGTGTGCAGGGAAGGCAAGTTCTTGAAACTGGACTCCAAACTTAGAGGTGACAGCAGTCCTCGGAGAAGATGTATGTTTCTCTTGAGGGACCACCTGGGACATGGGTTATATATACCTGCATCACCAGAGTTTGATGTAAAGCACCCCTTCAGACCACTTACTCTATTGAGAAGAATTATTGTCTGCAGCATACTGGCAAATTTCTCACCCAGTCTGGTTCTTAATACCTAGGAAAATTTTTCTTTCTGGTCTGGAGAGGATATTTAACAGTCTGACACACATTATTGCATGAATTCTTTTTCCAGAGATTTAGTCTAAATTTTTTGGCTTAGGTTTTACCCTGTTGCGTCTTGCTATATCAATGGAGCAGCCATAAGCAACATTTTTTTCTTGCTCAAAGCTTCAGCCTTGGTAATGTTTCACACCATTATTAGTAAGAAAACTGTGCAGATGTAATTTATGGGGCACATACACGGCAGAGCTCACTACACAAAGGCACACCAGTTCAGGGTGGAGCCACAGGCCTTTGTTTCCAGATGATGACTTCGTCAGCTTTGGATCAGACCCACGGGGAGCCACAGTTAAAATAATCAGTTAAATAGCAGAGTTAACATATAATTCTTTCAAATCCCAACAGTTTTTAGAAGCTAGCTTACTACTGTCTTGGCTGTTTTATTCATTGCTGGTTGTTTTCTCTCCATTTGTTGATGATCTGATTTTCTGAAGATCTCATTTTAAAAAGGCTGGGTGCAATTAATCAGTGCTGTTTGGGGTGGTTTTCTGGAGTGCTCATTACATTTCAGCTGTGCTTAGTTCCTTTCTGTAATGTCTAAATGCATTCCAGATTTAACTTTCTGTCTCCTTTGTGGGCTCTGTTACACTTCACAGACTAGGCCAGATGAGGTTAGTTCATGTAGCACCACTTGGCTAAGTGCTGCCATGGAGGACATCACCAGATGGGTGTTGGGATTCTATCTTTGTCTACTAGACAGATCATCTACATGGTGTGTGTGAAGAGGAGAACTCCTCTCCTCTTGGTCCTCCACTAGTGTTGAAGAATAGAAATACTGTAATAATTTGAATCTAGGAGCATGTAGACACTCCCCACTCCCACGTGCATACAGAAAGAGAAGGAAATGGACAATATATTAAATAACTTAAAATCTCTCGCAATGGTCAATTTCAGATAAACAAAAGCAGTAGCAAATGGAAATTCAGAGGCAGGACTGGTCAGTCTGACTTGCAATAACCTTGCCACATCACCTGACCTGGCTATTGTCACGATACTTTGTGGGAAGTCATCATTCTTTTAGTGTGGAAAACTCCAGATATTCTTCTCCACTTACGTCTGCAGTACTTCTGGATGAAGAGAAAATTCAAACTCCTGAACCAAGACATGTAGCATGGCTATGTATTCATCACTGTTGAATAAGCAAGTCAGGAGTTTTACGACACAAAGTTTTCTCAAAGGGAAGGAGCCATAGTTAGCATAACATCTGTCAATGTTGACACAATCTACTGTTTAATTCACATCATCTCTTCCCAGTCAGAGACATTCAGAGATGCATCATTGTAAAATGCCTTTTTTCTAAACTCTGGGCACAAAATTTCACACTGAAGATTTGGGGAAAGTTCCTTTTTCTGCTCTGCATGTGTGACCTGTCATCCTTCTGGCTCAAACTGAATGTCAATGCTGTATGATTTGACTGAACATCATGTCATGTCCTCTGATAGACATCTGTGACTTTTTCACCCAGGGAGATAAATGGAAAAAGGTGAAAGTATCTTGACTGATTTTAGCTGGTCACTAAAACACTGATGGGATGCAGAAGCCTTTCCATGAGTTGTTTTCCTGCATCCACTGGCCTGCTGATTTGCATATGTATTGTGCCATGAACTTGTTCTTCCACCATATCTAGGGAGTAGGAAAGAATCACTGTCTTGAGGAGGAACTGACATAGCATATTATGATGTGTTTCTGAAACATTTTGTGTTCTCTTCATTACAAAACCCAGGGTTTTAAGATTGTATGCACTTAAGGAAGATTTGAAAGCTGTGATCTCGCAGGTGGTAGGATAGTACTGAGAGGAGGCTCAGTGAGATGAGCTATATGAAAGGAAACATGATGCTTATGTGAAGGAATGGTCTGTGAATAGAGGTAGTAGGGAGGTGCTGAATCCTAACCTTTCAATCAACCTCACGTCCCACACTGAACACTGCTTAATTTAATGAGAATTATTTAATCTTTAGTGAAGGTTAGCTCACAAATACCAAATATTTATGAGGACACAGCATTACACTGTCTCTCTTTGAAATGGAAAGCCTTGAATCTTTGTCAGTGCTTCATTTTCCTTTGTGCTCTGTTTGGAGTCATGAGTCCTGTTTTTCCAGGAAAGAGTAGATAAAGGGTATCTAGACTGAGGGCGTCTAGCTTATTTTTTCTTGAAAATCTCCAGTGCTTAGTGTAATAAAAGGCTGTGGGGGTTCTGTAGTTTCAGCCTCAGTAAGAGGAGCTTTTTCATTGGAGTCTGCTTTTAAAATCCTGCCATGGCAGATCTTTTAAATAACTGATGGTCTTGCAATTGTCACTTCTAAAGAGGGCAGATAGAGTATATCTGAAGAGAGGAAGAGAAATGTTACCTAGACTGGAGATCAAAGTACAGTTCCACTGGGACCAAATCCAGTTAATGCCATATTTACTTTAATAACCTGCAAGGAAGGGTACCTACCCATTTCAGTCTCACTATCATTTATGAAAGCTACCAAGGAGGAAATTGGAGATTCGAAAAGTCAGCTGCAGGAATTCATCTCATACCTATTCAAATAATGGCTTGCTGATTACTGAAGCTTTCATTTCTGAAGTAGAAAAGAAAATCTGTGCTGTGAATGCCACATGGAGGCGTATGAGATACAGAAGAGCACTCATGGGTTCAACATTGATTTAGCAGGCTCTTTAAATGGGAAGATCTGCTTCCCCCTCCTTGTCAGCTTCTCAGTGGACCTCTGACTGCAACATCCAAGTGTGGCTTCTAGTGAGGCACAGTGAGGTGCACATGTGGTGTTGGTGTACATGCAATGTGCTGGGGAGTGCATGGGCTCTCAAGGGCACAAACGATGCCAGTGTAGCAACTGAATCTGACTGGAGTTCCTGTAAACCAGTTTTTAATCCCAAATACACTTCCAGAACAGATTTGCAGACAATTTAGTTTAGTGTTTTTATGGTGTGCTCTGGGAAGAGCAAGAGATGCAATCATTCAAATCCATTTTAGACACAAGCTACAAGAAAAATGTAGATAGGAATGTGGTGTTCTCACCCTCTGGCTACAACTATGCTACTAAAGACAGTAAGCCAGGACTGCTCTCTGATGTGGGCATATCCTCACAGCATGACTCATGAGCACATATCTGAACTCTTCCCTTTAAATGAGGTGGGTCAAATATGTATACTGGGATGAATGCTTCATTGTGGCCAGCACTCTTATTTGGAGTTGATGATAAGGGTGGCCACAAGATATCACTCAAACCTGTGCCCTGCCTGGTTTAAGTTCACTACTGCACATGTAGGCAAGAAGGCCAGGACAGGTTTCACCCACTAGTGTTGAAGGAATTTGACTGTGCCCTCTCCTTGCTTATCTTTGGTTTTTCATGGCTCTCTGCACTGTTGCAGCCAGTTAGGGCAATGACTTGTGTCCACCTTTGAGAGACCCCCATGTACTGTCCCACAAGGAGAGCGAGCTGCCAGCACAATAACGTGGAGCAGACACTTTCCATTTGAAGACACAGTGGAGAGGCTTCATGTGCCACAGGAGGCCAGTGGGATGTAGTCAGAGAGTTGCACAACCTGTTGCCCAGGTGGTGTGGAGGACTCTGGATCTGGTAGAAACTGAAATCCTGTTTGGGGTACCAGCTCCTCACTTCTGATGATGGGAGTAGTAGCTGGCTGCTATATATCTTTTGGACTTCTAGCATAACTGACCAGATATTTCACTGAAATGGTGTCTGTTTGTTATAGATTCCTCCTTTCCTTGGAATTGTCAAGGCACAGAAGAAGGGAGAATTCTGAAACAGGGCAGATTTTAAATATATTTGTCAGGAAGTGCACAAAGTCCATACTGAGGGTTGAACTCAGGTCTCATGTTGTCCATCAGAGCCAAGGGAACCTTATTAAGGACTCAATGACCAGGACAGTTGAAATCAAACATTTGGTTAAGTGAGGACTCTTGATATTTTCTCTTTTCCTTTCCTAGTAATAGAAAAGGTAAGTATATAAAAATACTTCTATCAGTAATCTTCTTCAATTAATGGTGTGAGTTAAAATCATACAGCTGTGTGCAGAAGAGAAATAGGGTAGAAGGTATTATATATACATAGAGAGAAACAGTGAGTGAAGTTACACACAAAGCATATGTGGAAATTGACAAAAATGTGAATTCTTACATGTTTTAACTTCACTATGTAGTCACAGCTGGAACATGTGCACCAGAACCGTCACTCTTCTATCAACAGCTGGTACTTCACTGCATTCTCACACACTAACAAAACGTCATGCAGGAGATTCGGTGAGGAAGACCTGCTGTTCTTGCCACTGCAGTTAATCATGCTAATTATGTCTGGAGATTAGAGAGAATCCAGCAATACTTTAGGATACATGGGTTACGGAAATGAAATATTTGCTATTTTTACTCCTCCTTGTCAAGTAGGAATTGCCAAGTATCCCACTTAAAAATCTTTGAGTGGATTAATTTTCTTGTGCCAAGCTGAGGGGCCTCAGGTCTTGTTCTCAGGTCAGGAAGTGATAATAGGACACACTTCAAGTGGTATTGCCTATTGGTCTGAGTGCTAAAAACAGAAAAGAAAAATCAGCCCTTTTTCAGAAATTCATGCTAAGGCTGGGCTTTAAAATTTAAAAAGCAGCAAACAGCAAGATCCTAGTGGAAGGTGGAAAAAGGCTTTAGGATGGAACTTGGGAGATCTATATTTTATTCTTGGCTCTTGGGAAATTTACTACAACTCCTGACTTGTTTTTCACTTCTCACTCCTTATTCTGCCTGTCTTGTGTATGGGAGATTTGCTGTGCGTTTGCCTGTCTGGAGGTGTGCTGGGGTTTGCTATGATAGTACTTGCAGCAGCTCTTTCCATAGCTACACCTGTAGCCACTCATGTCATATGTCTGGGAACGGAGACTTCCCAAGTGCTGATTAGCTGCTGTCTAATAGTTTGTTGTTCCACTACTTTTTATTCAGAGAGTCTGGTAACTCTAAGTCTATTTGGAACAGCATTTTTTTTTCCTGTGGCACTGCCTTCAAATTTTGGCACTTAGAGTTGTATCCAGTCATGAGT
>WEIT01019940.1:83533-103310 GCA_013389985.1 Dryoscopus gambensis | reverse complement strand
GTAAAAACTTACCCTGGTTATTTTATCCTGGGAAAAGGTTTTTGCTTTCTTTCAGCATCTGGAACATGAGTAACAGTGATCAGGGTGGAACAAAGAGTACATTACCTTAGAAACAATGTTTTTACTTTTCTTCCATATAAATTCTGATTTTTCAAACACTGTTAAGCTTTTAGCTAATTGTGTGGTTGTGGGGGGATTCCAGGCATGACATTGAAGTCTGTCACTCAGATCATTGATAGTGTTTAATATGAAGCCCGTACTATTCAGGACACACTTTGTCTGTGGGAAATGGAGACCCGCTTTGCATTTGTCTTTTGCCATTGCTGGCATCAGATATGCACATGCAGCTTCCAGTTTCCCTCAATGACTGGACCACAAAAGCCAGTGAACATGCTGAAGATGAGAAGAGCAAAATTTCCTAGGAACCAGCTAGGAGAATAAGGGACAATAGAAGTAAAAATATTGCTTAGTCCATTGACAATGGGGGTCTTTGGCCATTATTCTTGTAAAACTAAGTCCTAGATTACCATTTTATCTGTGTCCCTGCTTTCTGTGCTTCTGTTGATCCCCTTCATTAGCAGCTACCACCAGCTTCTGCATGAAGAACTTGAGGAGCTGCTTAGTTTGAATGTTAATTCCAGATCTTCTAATTTGCCCCTGGCTTGCTCACACCATCCTATGCTCTCCTAGCCACTGGCTTCTAGTCTTACTTTTTTCTTGTACTCCTTCCAAGCCCCAGAGAATTTCTTACCTTTCCCCACCCTCCCCAGGCTCCTGCCACTCCACTGCTGTGGTCCCACACCCTTTTCTGTGTACAGAAGCTATATCCATGGCAGGAGGAAGTAGCAGAGCATGATGATGTCTAAAACAATGACTTGCTTTGGAAGGAAGAGGCTTTTTCTGATTTTGCTGTTGCTTTGCTGCTACAACAGACAATTTGGACAAAAATGGCAGAGTTAAACTGATGGCACTGAGCTACTGCTGCCTGCTCAGAACCTGGGAAAGGAAGTTTGTAGGGCAGAAAACCTCTGGTTGAAAATGGCATGGATGTGGGTGAACAGAAAAGTGGACAGCAAAGCTAGGATGCATTTAAATGCAATCCCAGGAATGAAGTTGGTGTGCATAATATTTGAAGTATTTCCCCTTATTCATATGACAAACCAGGAACAGTGGTTTGTTTATTTAAGTGGTACTTAAAAAATCTACTTAGGAAAGAGTATAGACTAGGAGTTCATCCGCTGGCAGAGATTCTTCTGATACTACCACTAATCACAGTGCTGCTTGTGGTGAGCAGAAACTTCTTGTTTCCCATGGAATATTATCTGTCTCTGCTCAGTCGTGCTCTGTGGTGTGTGGCGGGAGGGTTTATGTGTGTGGGATGGTGGCAGTGCTGGCTGCTCATTAGCTTCCCTCACTTTCTTTGATCATAAAGGGTGATGCAATGTGCTGAACTCCTCTAAGGCTGATTCAGCACCACTTACATTGAATCAGCACCAGTTCTTCACTTTCTCAGCATGTTCACAGACAGTGCAGGTTTGTGTCACCGGGTCAAATATCTCAGCCATACTACATTAATGAGTTAATACACGGGACAAGTTTATCCATCTAACTTTGTATTCTGTTGTGCTTACTGATCTGTCACAATCATGATTTCAAAAAAAATTACTTGAATCTTACACTTGGAGAACGGTGTAGCTGAGTGACGTGCATGGGCGCTATGCAACATTGCTTGAAAGCTGCTTTCAAGCCTCTTACCTGCAGCCTAAACCTGGCATTAGGAAATCAGAAAAGGCTCAGAAAAAATTTCATAAGCCTCTGAGACTGGGAAAAACTACAAATAGTGCACTTTGAAGCAGTATGTCCTGTTGTCACTGGGCTAGATGACCTCTTGGTCTGCCTTCATGGGAAATATCTTAAATTCTCAATTAGAAGAAGCTTGCTGAAGAAGATTGGGAAGGAAAATTTGGGAAGATCACTAGAGAGTATGACTGAGAGGGAGCTCACATAGCCCAGCCTTGTCAAATGTCCTGAATAACAGTGCTTGCTAAGCCTGGAAGTGTACACAGTGTGTGCATTGATCAAGTACACAAATCTGGGATGGGGTTGCCCAAATATGTTAACACTAAAGATGATGAATATCAGCTAGATTAAACAGTAGCTGGGCAATTACAAAGACTTTTATTACTTTTTGAGCAAAGGAGTCAGCTTGAAAATAAATAAAGAAGAACAAACATATGTTATGTGGGGAAAGAGCCTGAAGCATCAGTCACACCCTAGTTTGACACTACCATGGGTCACCCTGTTGTGGGTGACTTGCCAGATCCAGCACTCTGCTTTGTTCTTTATTTGGTAGGGAGGCAGAAGATGAGCTTCCTAACATCTCCTTGAGCAGGAGCAGCTGAAAGTTTAGTCCCTAGTTTACAACAAATAATTCTGCAGGCAAAACCATCAAATGTGTTTCCCTGGGGATGTGGGGTGAGAAAGAGCCCTTTTCCAGCAGTCTCACTTAGATCAGTTTTAGGGTGGGATGAACAGTCCTCTGAGAGTGTCAAAATGTTCCTGCTGGGATATATAACACTTTTTAAAACTAGTGGCAATGGTGGTGCAAACCTGAGGTTCCCCTCTCACCTCTCTCCCCACTACAGTCTGCTTTCTCTCCATTTGAAGGTTTAACCAGTGCATCCAGGTAGCTACAGACTTGCCGACTTGGCCCTCTGAAAGATTTTCACAAACAGCCTATCTCTGGGTGGTGACTTAAAAAATACATTCCTCTGTTAAACAAAAAGGCATGATTGCAGAGGGAACCTCACAATCGAAACCTTTTTTCCTTTCTCTGCTTTGTTTGTACTACAGCATGTGAGACAGCTTAATTTAGCTGAAAGTATAAGGAGGTTATATATGCATCAAAATTTTCGCCTTTACTATATCATACTCTAAATGAACTGCAGAAAATGGTTTAATATCTCTGATACTGATCATTTATCTATTTCTGATACTTATCTATGTAAGATACAATGGTACTTTGTAATAAAACGGAATTCCACGCTTGATTTTAGGTGAGAGAAAAATATGCATATTATAGTATGTTTTCGTATGTATGCAGGGAAGTAAAATGGAAGAGTAAACTCCAGAAACCTTAAATCATTGAGTATATGGAGACCATATGGACCTGATTGTTGGCATATTACACAGTAAAACACAGACACAAAAAAATCAACCCCACAAGTAATGTTTTTCAGACANGTTTAGAAATAGATTATTTTTTTCCACCTGAAGAACCACTTCTATATTAGTGTAGTGGGTTTCCCAGCACGGAAGTGGATTAAACTTCCACATTAATGCATCCGTAACTTCTTTCCTAACTATAGTGTAACTGTTCTAGAGTGCTTTAATTTCTTAGCATTAATATAAACCATCTTGAGCATCAGTATGTGTCCTAAACTTAGATGCCCACGTGTATTGTTTATTTATATTTGCTGTTTTAAAAATATGCTTAATATATTTAATTTAATTGAAAAAAGAAAAAATTCAGCCTCTCTAGAGTAATTCCTTGGACAAAAAATGCAGGATTGGTGCTATATAATTATCTGAGGGCTGGGTGCAACCTGGAGAAGGTGTGAGAAGCACTGACAGGGCTCCAGTTCAGGGAAGGGAAAGAGGAGGGCTCAGGCCATCAGGTCCCCTCGTATCACTGGATCACAGTGACACATGGGGACATCATTTAATGAAGTTCTTAGAGATAATTTCTATGATGAAGAGAATGAGATGTTCAACAGAAGCATCCTGAGAATAAGGAGGAAGAGGAGGGGGAAGGGAGGCAAGCATAGTTTAAATACTCCTAATCTGCTGCATGTACTTACTCTACCCTTGGATATACCGAATGTATCAGAATTACCACTGCTATACAGCCAGCAGTGTTCACTTACTGAATTGATATTGGTGATATGCAGGAAGTCTAAGAAGAACATGTCCAGTTAAAGGGGAACAAGCCATCAGAAAGGCAAAGAACTTGTGTTTACTAAACTGCTACATGTGACAGAAATGTGCAGAAAGAAATAGCAACTCAAGAGAGCCCGATCTTACTTATATCTTGTTCTTTTTGCTCTGGCAAAGGCTCAAGGGTGGTAACAATGAACACCATCACCTGTAAGCTCTGCTTTATACTGGGATAATACACTTGTGATGGTAAGACATGGGAAACCAGTGAATCCCTACCAATTTTGTGCTAAACTGTGTCAGAGGAGCTACATGCTGTGTCACTCAACCTCTGTTTCATATTGGATAAAAGAGGATTAGGCATCTGTGCCAGTTCTTGCTTTAACCCTAATATTATTTTAATAACATTCTTATTATCAGGGGATTTTGTTGGATGTAACTTATTAGGAAACATAGCTCATATTATGGTTTTCGTAATAACACTGACATGCAATACCTCTGTGGTAGTGGATGTTGTCTTGTTTAGCATAATCTTAATGGGTGTAAATAACAATCAGGATTTTATGGACATGTGTTTTAATGTGATGATTAGAAAGAGAATTAGATATTTTCACTAATCATGCAAGCATATTTGACTCACTGATAGATGTTACTCCAAGTATTCATATTACAACATAACCTTTATTTCAATGCTAAGTCAAGAGGTGTTGCTATGTTATGCAAGCGAGATGGGCCTAAAACACTGCCTCTAAACAGGATTGTTTCTAAAGTTTTGGTACTTGGTTCTCATTGACAATGAGTCAGAGAGAAGCTAATAAATATTAATTCTGTTGTCAGAGAATTCAAAAGATGATAGCACTTCCACCTAAGATTTTGGGGCATATATATATTCCTCTATAATTTTCTGAGGCATAAAAGGAACAGATGCTAAGATGCTGAAAATTTGGGATGTTTTTGAAACATAGAGCAGACAGCCCTTCTCATGCATACCTTGTTTTCTCTAAAGCCAGCTCACAAATGGTACTTACACATGGCTTTAGATAAAAACTACAGGGAGAAGTGAACTGCTGTTCCGTGAGAACTTGGCCAGGTGACAAAGATAATATTCTTGCTGCCCTAGAGGTCCTTGTCAGACTGAGCCTTTGCCACCACAGTCTGCAGGCACTTTTCTCCACATGTTATTTGATAGTAAAATCACTGCAATACCCCTTGTAACGCATATCAATCTTCTGTCAGAGGAAGCCCAAGACAATGAACAAAAGAACTCTTGCGAGGACTGGAGCTGATTGGCTAACGTTAGGCTGTATCAGCTTTGACTTATATTTGGCTTGAGAATAATTTACTTGTAAGCCTGGTTATAGCTTCTTCAATGTCTGTATTATTTGAGTATTTTTGCTTGCAGATATTCACACTGCAATTTGGATTGTCAGCTGTTTTGACTGTTCTTCCTGATACGGTATAGTATCTGGCAAAATGTTCCAATTTTGATTCACAAGGGGTTTGTAAAATAGTTATTTTTGTGCAGCTAAGAGGAACTGAAGAAACTTTAGGGATTCATTAAAAATATTGTTTGTTTTAATATCCAGACCTTGCAAATTATGGACAAGATTTTCTTTAGTTCGAATTAATAAATCAGAATGGTTATAATTTCCTAGCCAGGAAAAGTAGTTATGGGGAGGAAGGGTAGAAATCTCTTTAGTTATTTTGAGAGCCTATATGGGGAGAGGCTGTGTAACCTATACACAATCTCCTACTCTCTATGGCCCTACACTGGGCAAAAGTGAGGAGACTTTCAGCTCAAAGTGTATTAATGGAAAGGAGCAGCTGATATTCAGCCTTTAATAACAAGCCCAGATCTCATTCAAGGGCAAATTTAAGGTACTTCTTATAAGTACCACAGAGCTCCCAGCACTTTATGGCTGTCAAGTCTATAAAATAATACTTAAACCACCTTAAAGAACAGGGCCACCTCCACAGGCTTCTCCTTCTGCTCCCAAGAGGCACCACTGACATGGTCTGTTTTATGCTCAGATGTTAGGGTCTCTCCTGAACTAGTCATGTTTTCTAGTGTTGACTGGAAAATCTTTCTATTTTCCCTTTCAACAGCAGGAAATTGTAACTTTTTGCATACCTAAAAGAGGAAGAACCCAAACCAGAACCCTTTTTGCTCAAATAAGTTTACTGTTTTTTATGGAAAACCTGAAATTCTCTTATATTTTCAGAGAAAAATGTTCATATAACTAAATTTTCTGCAAAAAAAAAGAAGTGTTGACTTAGCTGCACACTGTTGGCCAGCTGTAATAGTCAAATCTGTCTGTGTCCTGCCCTTGGACTGAAACAGTGCTTCCCAGGGAATATTTACTACTTTGTGTACCCAAAGAGATTAGTGGATTTACAAAGCTACAATAAGCATCTTAAATATGCTGTTAACAGGCTTACAAATAGATACTCTGGAAGCTCCAGCCACACATTTACCTATCCTGATGTACAATTATGCAGCAAAATACAATAGCTAAGAATCGCACCATAGTTACAGCCCAAGACTGATTTAAATGTAGCTGTCATGTCTGCAAAGGAAAGCTCTACCTAATTACATAGTAAACATGGCCCATCTTTCAGCCCTTTGAACTGCAAAGAACATCTTGAACATTTGTGTCAAACCTGTATAAAATCTCTCTGTATGAGACACTGGACCCAGGAATCAGGTCATGTGTTCAGCATGGCACAGGACTTCTGGGAGGAGTTCATGGTGATGTTTAGGCAGAAGCCAGTGCTACCCAAGGGATCTCTTTCTCTGGAAAGTAACAGCACCATGCTGAAAGCCCTGAAAGCTCAAAATTTCACTTTTTCACTCTACACTGGGTTAATAAAACAAAATAAAAGCAGCAACAATGAAACCAAATCCTCTGACAATTATCTGAAATAAAAGGATTCAGTGAAAGGGCAAGAATAAGTGGCACATTATATAAAAATCTTCAAAACTACTTCAAAGCTACTACTTCAAAAGACTATCTTGCAAGTAAGAAAGATCCTAGAGAGCTCTTGTCTTCCGTGGTCTGAGCTGAGGGTCCTTCCTATTTCACTCTTGCCAGAATTCTCTCTGCTGGGGCAGCTCTGCTCTGTGCAGCCCTTCTAAAGACACTGCTGAGATCCAACACAGGATCAGCCCAGCTGAGGAGCTGCAGTGGGACCCTTCATGGAGACCATGGCGGTCTGGGTGGGGAGTCAGGGTTGCTTTTTTTTCACTGATTCATTGCCACAACAAAAGATAAAGTCTATTCCACCTATTTTTTTCAATGTAGAGCTACTCAGCTGTGTCAGATTTTAGTACAGGTGTGTGTATATATATATACACATATATCTTCAGCACAGCTCATATATTGCATATATACTGAAAACTACCCTTCTAATCACATTATATATTTTCATAATGTGATAAGAATGGCTGCTTTAGCTTCCTCTCAAAACTTAATTTTTGCCTTCAAGAAGCAAAATTTTATGGTGGAGCTGCGGTTGCCAAAATGCCAATGAAGCCATCTCTTTCCTTTTCTTGTGTCACCACAGAGCTTTGTTCCTAAAAGTGTCATTATATCTTAAAACCACTGCATTCTTTACATACTGCTAGTTGCCAAATTCGTATTTCGAACATAGTGAGGTCAAGAGTTGTTTCTTCAGATGGGTGATAATGTTAGGCTGTGCAATGCCAATACACACACCTAAAGAGAGCAAATCTTATGAGGAGTGGCTGAAGGTCCTGAGGTTGTTTAGCCAGGAGAAAAAGAGGCTCAAGGGAGACATTATTGCTTTCTACAGCTACTTGAAAGGAGGTGGTAGCAAGGTTTAGATTGGTTAGTAAGAAAAATTTCTTCACTGTAAGGGTGGTCAGGCATTGGAACAAACTTCCCAGGGAAGTGATGTCATTCCTATCCCTGGAGGCATTTCAAAGATGTGTAGATGTGGCACTTAGGGACATGGTTTAGTGATGAACTTGGCAGTGTTGGGTTAATGGTGGGACTCAAAGAGCTTAAGGGTCTTTTCCAACCTAAACCATTCTATGCTTCTAGATAAGATCAAAGAAAAGCATGGCAAGGCAAGGTCTGTTTTGTTGTAGCTGAGACTCTTTCGGGCGCTGAAATATGAGTTTAAAAGCCTTATTTCACATGCTTGTTTTCAAAAGTTTGGCCTGTGTATTCTATAATGCCCTTTTACATATTCTATGTCTGCGTTCAGGGACCTGCCTCTTTCATTGTATGTTGTTTTTGTGTCTGCAGCATTCAATTAAAACCACAACAACATCTGATGAGTAACTTCTTAGTATTTCAAATGATGTGATCTTCAACATTAGGAATGAATGAAAGGCTGAATCAGCAGGCCTTAGAGTCCCTGGAATGAATTTGTTCAGTAATATTTATTCTGCTGTGTATGTATGTATGTATATAAAAAAGATGGTAGGAATGAATGAATGAAGTCCTTCCTGGTCTTCTGTTGTGCCCCAAAGACTTTGTCAGGTCTTAGTTTACAGATTGAAAGCCCTGTGAGAAACGTTTTTTTGGAGGGCCATAAAGATTTGTTCTAGCTTCTTTTTCATCCAGTTAGTAGTTTAGTATCCTGTGACGGGTAGAACAGTTTCAGGTGCTGAGAACAAATGTATCATGTGGGAGCCATCCTGGGATGCAAGGAAGGAGATCCCCTGGGCCATTACAAGGAAAATGTTTCTCATTCCATGTTTTGCCACTGATCCACACCAGTACTGGTCAGCACAGGGTACTGAGGCTGGAGCCCTTGTCTTCTTAGAGCTAGCCTTGAATGTTTGATGCCCTAAAGACACTGTGAAAAACCTACTACACTGAGTGCTGGAAGCACAACTGGGAAGGTAATGTTGAGTCTGTAGATGGGGAATAATTCAGGCTTAACAGGCAAGTCAAGATGCTCAGTGCTGCCAAGACAGAAATGCTTTCAGTGTTGCAAACTTCAGTGCCTAGAAACTGAAGATATATCTATGAAGAGAGGGCTGTTGAATGAGATTTTTGATGCTCTGCTAGGACTAAATACCTAACCTTGTGTCAGGGACAGTGGAGAGAAACAGATGCTTGTAGTCTGAACACAGGTGTTCTGTTTCTTCAGAAGTGAATTTTCTTCCTGTGGGCTACAGAGAGAATGCAAGTGATGAGTCAGGAGTGACACCCACACCATCAATAGTTACAGCTGATGATAGACCCTGCGCTTTCTTTCCTTCTTTGCTCTACAAGAATGAAATCAAGACTCTGGACCCCACCTTGAGGGATCCCACCTGATGTAACCTTTCTACATGGCTTGATTTATTTCTTCAATTTCTCCTTTTTTTGGCCTTGGAATATATTTCTTTTACTGGAAGGAAAATCTCAGTGCTCCTGCACTTATAGTAGCAGATTCTCTAGAAATACCCATAAAGAAACAGATCAAGCATTTTTATCAACCTTTCAGAAAACTGCCAGCATGAAAGAAAGCCATAAGCCAACTTGGTATTAATTTTCATAGGTCAGTGCTGGCTGTGAATTCTTGAGGTTTTTAGATTTTTTCACTCTCATTTACAAAGAAATGTTAATTTGCAGTCTTAAAGGAACACAGTCAATTTCCTTAATCCCAAAAAGAAGTGTGCTAACTACAGTAATATACGGGAAGTTCAACAACAGATCCTCCTGCTTGCGGAAAACTGACTGGCAGCAAAACATGTTCTATGGACATCTCCAGAAACTGCTATAGTAAGAAAAGCAGGGCAAGTTTAGTGGCACTAAAGTACTTCAGGGTGAAACTAAAAACCCCAAAACTCATTTAATCACTTTTGTCCTGCTTGTTCAGTTGTGATACTGTTGCTACTGATTCAGGCTAGGAAATTTTTTTGAAGCCAGTGTCGTTGGGTACTTGAGTAGAAAGCACTGAGCTCATGGAGTCAGGGAATTGACTGTCTAACCCAATTTTAAGTTCCGCAGAGCTCCAGGTCACTCATGACTCACATTGCTATTATTTCAAAAACCACACTGGACAAGCTGTTTTCAGTTTCCTTTCACCTTCAATTCAGTAACGAAAAATAATACTAAAAGAACTAGAATCTGGCTATTTCCCTTATCTGTGTGAAGAATCTGGCAAACTATAGGATCTCAGGGAAGGTTTCAGGATTTACTTAGTTGAAACAGGAGCCCATATCAGGAGCTCTCATAAATATTTGAAAGCTATTTCTGCAGACAACATCTTTCTTATTTTTAGCTGCTTGCTGGCCCATTCCCTGCTTAGTGAGGCTGAGTACAGCTCCCTAAAGTGGTGCTGATTTATGTCCAGAAGGAATCTGGTTCGACACATCTCACTTGTTCAATGGACTGGGCAGGTGGGTGAATGGCACTTTATAAGGCTGTTGAAAGCTCAGTGAGAAGCACATGGTGTGCGAAGGCATCAGATCTCACCAGCCGAGCTGGCTGTGCCTGGGGCAGTAATTGGGAGGGAGACACACAGGAAGCATTCTGTGCTCCAAAACATGATAGGACTGTGAAGCAGTAATTGACCCAAGGTGTGTTCGGCGCTGCCCACAAGGCGCTGCTCGGGGTGATTCGGAATTAAAAGGGTGATCAAAGTAGTCACAGCTCAAGTTAAATAAAAAGAAAATAACTGCTAAGAACTTTTCTGACAATGCAGCAGTTATGTGCCTGAAGGAGCTGAATGGAGAAATAGTGTGTAAGAAAGGATTGTACTATAGTGATTGCATAATTTGCCACTTAATGTGACAATGTCTCAGCAAGAATGATATGAAGTCAGCTCCATATTTTCAGTGGGAGCTCAGCTGTGACCTTGCTGAGTGTTTAATTTCTTTCAATTTCGGAAAAATAAACTGTAAGGTTCTGCTTTGCTGCATAGGGCTGAACTGCAAAATTCAGGGAGTAATTTGGAAGACCTGAGTTGATATGCTTGGTTTCAGCAATATTTATGTGAAATAAAAAATTATAAAAGAGGTTACAAGACTAAATGGCTGCGTTCTAATGAACTCGAGTGGCATCTGGGGCCAGTTTTTTCATAACCTCAGTGTCAGCATTTCAGAGAGGATGAAATCCAGGATTCTTTGTCTTGCTGCTTGGGCAGCACTTAAAAACCAGTGTAGGACTAGTTGTTCTTACAAGAGAAACTGAAATAATGATATTACATGGGTAAGTATCATACTATGGAAAGAATGGCAAGAAAAGCACAGAATCTCATAGCTCAATATTGTGAAGCATTAGCTTAACATGTTAAATGAAGAGGAAAAATTTTAAAAGCCAAGTTCTTAAAAAAAAAAAGAAAAAAGACTTCCTTTACAAAGAAAAGCTATCAAAGAAATGAGTCATCTAGGGACCAAGAAGGAGTTTGGGAAACAGATGTTCTTACATTTAGGACAGATGTTTTATGATAACAGCTCTTTGATAGTAGTTGCAACAAGAACCTACTCTAATTGAAAAATGTTGTGGTATTTCACGAGAGGAAAGAAGAGGAAAAAAAATCAGCAAGTTTCAAACAGACATAGGAAGACAGATTTTCACACTATTGTATTATAGTGTTATGTCTCCAAAAGGGCAGAGAACAGTGAAAGTCCTGTTACAGTCCTGAACAGTGGAAAGATAAAGTAAGCACTGGTAAGCAAGGAGAAAGAACTAGGTTCCCAGAAAAGGCTTTCAAAGGGTTAGGTAAGAGGTGAGAAAGTAGATTGAGACTTTTTAGGGTAGTGACAGTAATTATTGATCGTGTTCTCAAAAGATTAAATGATACGCATGTGTTGCCTATAAAATACTGTAAGGGGTATTAGGATAAGGAGTGAGTGTTGCAGTGAGGAGTGAGGCAGGCAGCATCACTTCTGTCCCAGACATCTGAAGTCAGTGGAGAGACTGTTGGCTTTGCATCTGGCTCAGCTGCTTAAAAGTTTGAGTAGATACTTGTGAATATGATAAAATAGAGAGAAATGTCATTATGATTGATTAATCTTTACTTGATTTTGCTTATATAAGGCAGATTTAACACTCATTAAAATCTAAGTGTGTGTGTAGGAGGTGGTCCTTATCTCTCCTTTATCTCCTTGGAAGCTAACACAACAAAAAATGAGAGACCTTTGACTGGCCCCAGTTTAATTGGGAAAGCATATACAGCCCCTAGAGAAAACTGACATTTTAACAAGTCGATCCCTAGATCACCTACAAAGTCAAACAGGAGATTGGTTTCTTCTCAGACAATGTGTCTTGGAGAAGATTTTTTATTATAGGAAAGAAGGACAAATAGATTGCCAGATTTTGTTACTAGGTCAACATCTCTGCTCTCTTCGATCAGCAAGAGAGATTTCATAGTTTGGATGCAACTGAAAATGAAGGCTTACAAGATTTGAAAGTAATTTTATACAAAATTTGGTAGTTTCTTTGCATATGTTAGAATATGAAAACATATTCTAACATATAAATAAAAATAATTCTTTTTATTCCAGCCTATCATGTTAGAACTGGTCGAATAAAGACAGAGTTAGTTTTGTTTCTCGGGAAGAAAAAACAACAGCCATGAATACAGCAGTACTGATGACTTTCAAAACTTCCTTTGCAGGTGGTTATTTTTTTCGTGACAATTCTTGTGACCAGAGACCCTGTAAATACAGTCTAGGGACACTTTAAGTTTAAGTGGCAAGGCTCAGCTGGGGATTATTTCTAACCTTTTTTGAGATCAGGAGAGATATTTCTTTTGGACTTGTCTGTCAATTACCAGGCAAAATGCTTGCAACTATAAATTCCAGGCAGTTCATTTTTTTTCTGAGGAAAACAGAATCTTTAGCAACAATTTCTGGCAATAACCAACAGCATCCCTCCCTAAAATTTCATAGGAAATCCCCTGTTACTTTTCTCCCTCAAAGCCTGGCATGCCAAAGTGAAAACTGACCTGGACTGAACCTCATTCATAGGGTGTAACTGGGTAGAATCCATTCACTAGTTATTCTGCATGGTTGGTACCAAGGTCTGCAGAATCTCTTATTTCTCATCTGACATTTTTCCTGTTGTATATTTCAGTTTTGTCATCCATGACATCCACTTTTCCCCAACCTGCCGGCTAGTGGAGATTCGTCATTGAAAGCTTTCTTCATGTTTAGGTAGGTGTGAACAGAGATTGCACAGATCAGCTTTGCTCCGCACAGTGATCAAGACCTACAGCATCAAACTGGTCAAAGGTTTTAAGGCAGGTATAGTAATTTACTGCTAGAATGGTCCAGCAGCAGGTGACAGCTATCATGGGCTTTCTAATGAGCTTTAAGATACTCCAAGCATTTATCTTGATTGATTTCAACAACTGGGTCTGCTGTTCAGGAAGCAGCCCTCTAAATTTACAGCTAACACAAGGAAGAATATGGCATCTCAATTTTACAATATACTTTGAACTGGATGAGCCATAAAAATATTGAGAAAAAACTAATGATGTGAAGAAACTTCCTACTCACTGAAATACCTTTTCTCATTGAAGCATTAGATTAAATGTACATATCAGAAGAGCTTTATACCCCTTGGCTGTTACAATGTGATGGATCATTTAAGAGAGTAAAGGAACAGGAGGCTGTTGTAGAGCAGAGAAATTAGAGACATTGAAAAATCTGGAGTCTGAAGACATAACCTTTAAAGAGTTTTTTTTCATATGTAGCTCATTATAATCATTTCCAGGACCTCTCTGGAAGTTTTTTAGATGTGACTGATGTTAGACAATTCTTGTTAATGACTAATTTTTGTATGCTCTTTGGCCAAAACATAATGGGATTGGAGACAGGAAGCTATTGATTCAAACTTGCCAACATTTGGCTCTAAATTAATTATTTCCCCTCACCTCTACCTATTTTCTGTAGGCAAAATAGAAGACTTTGGGAACATGAAGGCCAATTCAGGGTTTGCTAACACAAACACCTATCCTAATTGATTCACGTTTGCTGTAAAATGTCCCTGTTAGAAAACAGTAGCTGAAAGCAAAAGAAGGAGTTGAGGTACTCAATGTTTTGCAACATGCTGACGTCTTCAGAACATGGGTTGCGTTAGTTTCATAGTCAAGAACCTACTTTTTGTTTCTAGAGAATGCTTTTGCATTTTACTTCCTATTAAAAAAAATGTAAAAGAAAAAGGAAAAATGTCTGTCTAGGCTGAGAAAGAGTTTACCCAAGAAAAAAGTCCCTTAAGCAAAGAAGCAATATGTGGAGATGTATGCTAACCTCCAAAGCAAGTTCTTGTTTATAGTGATGAGAACCCACAGTCATCTTTTGGGTCAAAGAGGAATAAGAGAAAAACTTGCCTGGTATTAGAAAACGTTGTCATGCCTCTGGGCTACTAACTCACATAGATTCTGATCTGTGTCCATGTGAACAGGAGGGGTGACATCCTGCACCACTGAAGTCAGTGGCAGGATTCCCACAAATTAATTGAGTCAGGATTTCTCTTCAAAAGTCTGGAACAAAGTCCATTAAGTAAGTGGAAACACTCCCTAAAGGAAAGAGTCTACATTTCTCTGTGTTTCTCTCTCTGATCTAGTTTCTTTGTCTCTCTCAGCAATATAATTATTCCTAGATTAATAAAATTAATACTCGTCGACTTCTTTGAAAGACAGGGACTTCAATAACATTGCCAGCATGGGTTCCAGGTACTGCAAAAGTATTGCTGACTTGCAAGAAGGCACAGGCTTGGGTATTTAAATATTTCAGTCCATTTGCAAACTACTATCAAGCCATTGTGTGGAATCATTATTTTACCTCTGTTGTTCTCTTCCACAGCTAGATTTGAAAATTAACATGATTTAATATACTTTGTTTTAACCTGTTGTTGCTAAACACTGCTAATAACCACATAATTTAAACAAAATATTCATATTTTTAATTTGAAGAGGTTTTTTGACTGTGGAAATGTTTTCTTCAACAAAAGGCTAATGGAAAACAAACTCATTTCATGAATAAGTAACAAGCTGGGGGAGATTTATGTGTTTAATTGAGGAGGAGAAGTATTTATAAAAAAAAAGCTGAGTTTTCCTCTGCTGATCAGGAAGAATGGGGCAGACTTTTAAGTAATAAATCCATGGTGTGTATCCACCAAGGGGAATACATAACAAGGTGGTGTAATAAACACTTTCTGACACAGGTCACAAAGGTTACCAGCAGTTTGTGTGACTTGAGAATTTGGATAACAAGATTTAATTTTTACAGGATAAACTATATATTGTCTGAGAAGAGGTAGCCATGTGCACAGGACTGGAAGACAATGCAAAATCAATAAGATCAGCATAGGGGCTACTTTGGAAAAGAAGTAGGGATCCTATGGTGTAGAAAGAAAACTTGTAGAGGTGTAACAGACCATGACATGAAGACTGAAGATATCCCAAACCAGTAGGTTGTAGAGGAAAGAAGTAAATCTAAGGTTATGTCAATGACTGAATTACAGTAAATATTATACTAGTACTAATGGACAATGACAGAAAGGTCATATCATATTATTCTGGTGAAAGACCTTTGGAGGCTAGCAGGTATAACAGATGTCCTTAATTCAGAATAAATGTAAAAAATAAGTACACCAGTTAGGGAATTAGATAGCTGCAATGATGGGAAACATCATCCAAAACTGAGGTATATGCAAGACTAGTAAGTAATCCAAGCTGGCTGGAGGGTTTTCACTCTGAATCAAATTCAAACATAGAGGACAGACTTTTGCTTCTATGAACTGATGAAGATGTAAGTAGACAAGCCAAAAATAAAAAGATGCTGACAAAAAGTTATCTGAAATCCAAGGACACAAAAAGACTGAGTACTGGGATTATAATCATGAGAAGAACCATAGTGTTAAGTTTTCCTTGTAGTGGCTGAAAAATGCTTGGAACTGGCTCCCCACAGTGCTGCAGAATCATCTCAGGGCCCCAGATGGAGACCTTGGCTTCTGGTGGACACAGCCCACTGTCCTGAAGGCACCACTGTGGAGCAGCTTGCACATCACGTGGCCTGGAGATCCTCTGTGAGCTGTGGGCACTGCTGGGCTGCTTAATTCTCCCTCTGTGCTCTGCTCTTCTACCAGTGCCCTTCTCAGCCTGTTTTGAACGCTCATCTCTCACAAAACTTTCCTTGTCTTTATTCTTTTTTACCTGTCAGCAGTACTTTTTCTCTGTATTCTCTTTCTTCCAGGTTCATCCCAGGCTGACAGTTTGGTTTGGACTTGACCAGTGCCTGGTCCTTGAGGAGGAAGTCAGAATACATCACCTGCCGTGTAGGGGAGCGCTGCTTCCTGGGGCAGATGTCTCATGCCTTATAGAGATAACCTTATTAAATGTATTGCCTTTGTTTCATTGTTTTGTAACTTGTAACATGTTATTTGTATTTTGTCTGATGTGTTCAGGAGAAATTTTGAATAATTTTTGGTAAAAATTTCTTGCTGGAAGATTTCAATTCTTGACATTGATACTGTATAACTCCTTGGGTAGGAGGAATTGACTCCTCTGGAATTCCACCAGTGTTGTGACAAAACAGATAAGACCCAGCATCTTGCTGGTCTGTAAAATGAACAGGAAAAGTGTCTTCCCCTAAATTAGCAATGATATATGACCTAAAGTACACACTTGTTTCCCTAGACCCTGAACAACCTTGGCCCTCTGGGTGATGAGGTTAGTGAACTTTTACAAACCAAGCTTATACAAAATCCTGGGCTAGTTTGTGAAACTGGAGGTTTACAAACACTCAAGTGCACTGCGGGGTAGATTAGCCACACAGTTTTTAGTTTCCCTGAACAGAGAATTATGGTTCTATAAGGAGTAGTTGAACAGCTTATATAGCCTTTAGTTAAAACGGGTTATATGTTTATATACTTCAAAAGTCAGAAGTCACCAGGTATGGAGAATGGTCACAGAGCCACACTTCAATTTATGTATCAACTCTTTGTATATCTTACTAGAAACCATGGAAAATGTCTGCTGAAAGTGTTCAGACATGTCCATGAATTTACTAGGAGTCTTGTTTTTTTTTATACATACTCAAATGTCTATGATTTTAATTCAGCTCCCAGACATAAACTTTTTCCCCAAGGCTGTGGGTGCAATGCCATCTAACATAGAGTAGTATTGCTTTCTTGATCATGTGAGGCTGTGCTGATATAAACTGGTTAAAAATTTAGCATATTAAGCACTAGACTATGTGACTTTCTTGTACAACTTAAAAACTACATTAAATAAACTAGGAACCAATACCATGGGAATACTGATAGCTGCATGCTTGAGATTTTGGTACATATGTCTTGAAAAATATTGTTAGAGAAGGGACTAGAAAACTTGCAATTAAGATAGTGTTACAGAAAATCCCACAAAGAAGTGAATACAGTGAAAGGAAAACCACAGTAAAAGTGGGAGTATATGGCTGCAATTCAATAAATAGAAAGAGAATAATGTTTAAAATGTTTTGTTTATAATCATGAAGTCTTTGGGCAATTCCATCATGTCAAGAGCAGACACTCACTGTCTATCAAAAGCAACAGCCTAAATTCAGTTTGTAGGATAAACACAAAATGGCAGTGTAAGTGAGCCAGCAAGACCTTTTACGTATTGGAGAGAGGCAGTAGAAGACCACCCACAAAGTCTACAAGTCCAGTCCTTCCAAAAGAGTCTCCAGGCCTTCTTCTGTGGCTCTTACTCCTGAAATAAATAAAATTTGGAAGAGATGCAGATGATCAATATCACTACATGTGCAATTTCAGAGAGAAGCATCTTGTGATGATTTAATTTCCTGTCCCTTTCAGTGCTCCTCATTATAGTCTTCTTCTTGCACAGATTTTTCTTTTTCCCTATCATCTTGCCTTCATGAATGTGACCCCATGAATCTGGCAAAATCAAAGTTGCAGCTCTACCACAGTTATTTTGTAAGCAGCAGCAACACTTTTCCAGCTGGTAAAAATGTGTTGTACATTGCCTAAGGCTGAGAAAATAGCATCCTCTCACACTGCATCCTTTTTTTTTTATCCATGGTAAATCCATTTTCACCTTCCCAAGAGGATTTCTCCCTGAGTCTCAGTGCAGGAGGATGTGGTATTCCCTCTGCCTTCCTTCAAAGTTTATTATTGCTGGGACATGCCATTTTTATTTCTGTTGAATATAATATTTAATACTGTTTAGTAAAATCTGTTTAAATAACCTAGCTATTTGTAGATTCTACACACAGAGTTTCTCCAAAACTTTTACCTGGAGTAAATTAACCACAAGAGGAAAATGGTTTGCAGTGTAAAAGTAGCAACAGGCATTTTGTCATCATCGCTAACAAACAGAATTCTGTCTGGACAACCACTGGAATTTGAAATATGGGTCATCCCAGCTTTCTTTCCATACTAAATGCTATGAGAACTGTTGCATTTCAAATGTAAATCACCAGTACAGTACATCAGCAATGCTGCTATAAAATATTTTCTTTAGTCTTTCATTACAAGTAGATCTGGTGAAGAAAATGTCTGTAGAGTTTCATGAACTGGTAAGCTATTAAAACATCATCTAAACAGAGGATAATGAAATGCAAACAACTGTAAATAGAAGGGAACAGGAAATTCTTTTCTCAGGTATTAAAAATGCATCTACCTCTTGCTAACATTAGGTTCTGCCAAAATAAAATTAATAGAAGTGTTTGAATTTGGGGCTGGCAGTAAGTTGCTGCTAATCATACACCAGTGACTCTAAACAAAGCTGGCTGAAAGAGCCAGGAGCTGCTTAGGAAAGGTACTTTGCTTCTTCCTTTGCCATCACTGATTTTTTTGGAATGAAGTCACCACATCACAGCATTCCTGCATCTGTTCCTTCATCTACAGTGTTTTCCCAGTGGGAAAGTGTGCTAACTGATACAGTAAGTGTCATCTACACGTACATTTTCTGAATACTAATTTGTATAAGATCAATGCCTGTGTAGGCAACTAGAGAAAAAGAAAAGGCATAATTGATGCTTAAGACTCAAAACTAAAATAAAATTAAATTTTTGCTTTTTTTAACAGAGAGAGGATTTTTTCCTCTGTGCAGCATAAACTGTTATATTGAATTTAACTGCCTTTTATGTATAAAAGGGTAGTGCTGAACCCTGGAAGCTCAGTTTGGAACCATTCTGTGACAACACCACAATTTCCAGGTAGTGATTACTCAACAGTAATAGTTTCCCCCTGTTTCTAGCAGAATACTGTTAATGCTCAGGATCAAGAAATGCTTGACAGTATTCCGTTAAGAAACAGTGAGGAACATAAGTTTCATTTCATCTTATAGTAGTGCAAATCAACACTTCCTTAAGGACATCACAGATATGGCTGTGTAGTTCCTATGGATTTCATATGTTCCCAGTTCCAAGTATCTGTCCATTTTCAAAACCTTAAAAATAAATATGCCTCCAGCAATAAAAGTACACATATTTACATCCAGGTACCAGCCAGACTTGCTCTCTGCACTTTTTGTATTAAATATNTGAAAACTGTGGACAAAGGCAAATCTCAGATTCTACGACAAATAGCAGAGTCTGTTACCCTTAACTGAGTAGATTTGTACTGGCAATCCTGAACAGCTATGAACAGAGCAGAGATGTTCATGGCTGAATCAGAGAATGTAAAGCCCATTGTATTTGTGAATACAATAGCGAGGAATAAAGAGCCCACAAGGAGTGAAAGCCATTTTTTTTTTTAACTGGACTGTTTTTATGACATTTCATTAAAAATGACAAGCTCTGGCTCTGGGTAGCTAAAAGGAATTGCTTTTGACTCCTGGGAAACAAAGCTGACAGTCAGCCAAGCTGGCTAGCTGCACAGACAGCAGGGCCAGTCATAGAAACACAGAATGATGGAATGGTTTGGGT
>WEIT01019940.1:36193-68720 GCA_013389985.1 Dryoscopus gambensis | reverse complement strand
CGCGGCCGCGTGGTAGGGGGAGGGGCGGCGCTCGCGTCAGGGCGCGCGGTGCCGTGGGCGCTGGGCACACCGTGTGTTTTCGTGCGCTCCTGGACCAGCCATGTGGCCTCGCTGTGGACGCCATTCTCTGCCAATGGGCACGAACGGAGTCCAGTACATCCGTAATCAAATAATATTCACAGAAATACTCTTCCATCGGCGTATTTTTCAATAGGAAAATTAACTGAGCCCAAACATCCTTCCAAAAGTCTCTCGTAAGTATTAGGTTCCAAGAAATGAAAAAAAAAAATTCTTAAAAAGATAATCAAGAAAGTGTCTCACCTCTCTTTGAGCCTGGGTAAGGCTGAAATTTGCGTATCATTGTTCCAGGATTTTTACAAGTTTAAGATAAATGTCCTTTTGAGGCTCGGAGAGCCATGAGTCTTCCCAGGAATTCTCCATAGCAAGAGAGGACAGCAAAATAAAAGTCTACTCACGGAGTTTCTGCAGATTTTTCAGAATCTTCTCTGTTCCTCTGAGCAGGGTCACTGTCTCCAGGGATCGAGGGATTGAAGACTTTGCCTGCATTCTCCACCAATCGTTGCTGTGCGATTCTGCAACCTTCTGGAGACAGCTTCGCCCATAGAAGAAATCAGGAAAGGCTCATTTTTGTAGCTATTTCAGCAGATGTTTATTTCCAGCTGCATGGTCAGGAGCCAGCACACAGACTGCCCAAGTCATGGGACAACCCAGAGTTCCCCTCCCAGGGGGACACAAAACCACCAACACAGAGCTGGGGTACACGTGACCAGGGACAGGTACAGGGGCAGGGAGATCCTGTGCCATGTTCTGCCACCCCAGGGCCCCCTCCTCCCAGGGGAATCGGGCAGGGCAAACCCAACACATTCCCACATTTAAAATGGAAATACACACAGCAACCCCTATGCTGCCAGAGGGGCTCTTGTTTTGTGAACAATGGTATACATCAGGTCCAATCTCGCTTTTCCGTCAGCTCATGTTACAGTGCTTGGCCACCAACCAGATCTTGCTGTATTGTCTCACTGAGGCCTGTGTATAAACTGCATTAGGAGAGGGACTTGCTGCAGGACTCCGTTTTCTGCCTATTGGAAACCATCAAAGCAAAAATTCTCATAAGCTTATTTCTGTTCAAGAGAACAAATTGCTCTTAATGTTTTTCAGCTTTTGATCAACTTATGAGGCATTTTTCAAATTAGCCCCGTATGGTAGAGATTCAGTGAGCAGATCCCCTGCTCTCTGGTGTGTTTTCTGAGCACAGCTGACATGGGACAGTCAGGAGTCACAGGTGGACAGCACTGAGACTTTCCAGATGTTTTGGAATAACTTCCCTCCTGAGAAATAAAGAGGCAACATAAGTTCGCAGCTTAGCAGAGGATCATTAGAATGAGACCTACATATATTGGATACTTCATGAACCTTCATGTGGCAGAGCAGAAGAAGGTAATATAGCACAGAATAATTTCCAGTTCATCAATGGTTCTGAAAAAGACCATTAAGCCTTCTCAATAACTTTGTTTAATTAGGACAGTTTTCTTTTGCCTGGCAGATGAATAACTTCAAATAGAAAGTAATCTTAGGAAAAATTGTAATGATTTAATGTCTTTCTGTAGAAGAAAAGGTTTACTAAACCAGTGAAGTAGAGAAAGTCTACACCACCGGGGCATTATAATGAAATACTTATCTCAGTCAAGAGCATTTGCTCCCAATCTACTTTGGCCAGTAAGGAAATGCTTATTTTTCATTCTCTTGTGAAAGATCAATGCAGTCTGTCCGAAATAAAAGAAAAAAAGTATGAACTTGGAATGAATGTAGCACAAGGAAACCGCTCACTCCCTGACTTAATAGTCTCAGCAGGGTCTGCCTTTGCTCTACAGCATCCGTTACTCCTACATGGGTTGCTCTGGAGACAGTGACTTTCCTACAAAATCATGCTGAAGAACGCATGGCATTTCTTCTGTGGGTTCACCTGTTTGCCAGCTTGCTGGTGGTCAGCTGGAAATGACTTTGGTTGCACATGAGTGCCATGTACCTTGGCTGAAATGGAAACCACCATGTATAAGATGTGTAAGGACCAAGTCAGAAATAAGTCCTCCATGCTCGCATTGAGGAATGGATCCATGCCTGTTGATACCCCCTGCCACTTGATGTCCTGGGGATATGTCCTAATTTCCTTTGCAGCAATTGCAGCACTGCAAACAGGAGGCAAAATTGTGTCATAGTTCTAATAGCTTACACATGCTGGACTCCTTCACACATACAGAGCCTTTTCTTAATCCTCATGTAGGGAAGTGTGAGAAGCCAAGGGCTGACAAAAGCCCCAGATCTATGAGACATAAACTAGTTGCATTCGTACTTCCTCACTGTCTCTCAACTAACTTTAAAAAGGCTTCAGCGACATCTCACCGAGATGTGTGATTAGCCAGGTTTATTTTCATATTTTTAACGCTATATCAACATCTAATTATAACTTTTCCTAGATGTGTAATATTTTAGTTCAGAAATATCTAGACTATTGGCCTCAACTACTTTGTATTCATTACTAATTTATAAAGATCTCATTTTCTCTGTGCATGTATCTAGAAAAGAGGATTACTCTGCATTATTACATACACAACACATAACAAAATAGCCATGAGCATTTTAAAGAGTATCAGAGCATTTAGTACAAGCGATTATGTTGCACAGTTTTAGGAAGAAGATATAAAGGACTCAGATGGCCTCTCTGGAACTGCAAAGATTCAAACCAAGTAAAGGAAGAGGAAAATGAATTCCTTCCAATTAAGCAGAGTCATATGAACATCACAATTTCCAACAAACAGAACTTGTAACTGAGGAAGCTAAAATGCTCAAATTTTATTGGATGGAACAGGAATTTATTCCATGTTATTCCAGGAAATTAAGAGTGGTGTTTGATTTTTGTAATGGGGAAAAGAAAGTTTTAGTCATCATACTTCAAAGAAGAACATGGCAACCTGGTAGTCATTAACATCAGTGTTTATGGGTTCAACTTAATCATTCAGTTACGGATCATTAAATTTTTTTTCCATATGGTGTCTAAGCTAATATAATGTTTGAGAGTCAACAATGACATGATAGGAAGAGATTTTGAGTAGACAAAGAATTGGATATTATCCAGCTCTGAAGGTATAGGATCAGTAAGCTAACTGATGAATGAAGCTTATGAACTCCACAAATGGTAATGAGTATTTATACTTAGTGCTGGATAAATGCTGCTGTACAATGCAGTCAGCTCTACTACAGAGTTGGTCTTACTTATTATGTAGTGCCAGTGCATTAAAAATTTCTTGTAGGTATTGTCGCATTTACCTGTGAGCATGCACTGATCATTATCGAAGTGGTGGCAGAGCACAGGAAGCTCCAGAATACTCATTGTGAAGAACAGTTTGTGGACAAGAAAGTGTGAACTGTGGTAGTGCCACAGAAACCACATTATGAAGTGAAGAGGGTTATGTGCTCATGGTAAGCCTGCAAATGAAAGAGATAATGCAAGAAAAAGAAGAAAAGGGGAGACTGTCTCTCTCAGAATAAGAGGGAGAAGTTCTCAGGGAACTACATCATATCCAGAAAAATTAATCCCTTTGTTTTTCTTATCTACTCTGGGTTTTCAGTGGGGTCAGAACCTCAACCCTCTGAGCAAACAGTACCATTTGTTGATTATCAGTCTTCAGTGTTCTTGGGTGCTGCAGATCTCAGGTTGCAACATTCACCTTTGCCTTTGTGACCCAGTACTGCACTTGAGATGCCCTAAAAGGAAAGAGAAGGTGTGTGCTTGTCCAGAGTTTTAACACATCCAAGTCAGAAGTCCAGGAGGGCCACCTTACACTGCACAGGAGCAAGGTGACAATTGGAGCACAGTGGCATTTACAGGCAGTGAATATGTTGCATGTAAACAGTGAAAGGGATGTTAAATTTGTAGTGGCCCCTCTGTAAAGTCCTTTGCCTCTCTGTTCTTTACAACAGAAATAGCTCCTCTATAGGTGGTATGCAATTTTCTCTTCCGGGAAATATTAGAAATTAATTTTCCCTCAGCAAATGTGAAGTCTGAGAAGCTCTGGAGATGCAACCAGCCAAGAGCTGAGGGAGACTTCAGAGTCAGTATTGTGATTTCTGGCTCATTAAATCACCCACATCTTATCTCACTAACTCAGGAGTGCCATGAAAGCAAAAAGCTAATTTCCAAACTTACTGTGGATATGTGCAACTTTCTTGTGCTGAATGAGAAACCAACTCAAAGTTCAATCAATAGCCAGTCATTATCCTAGGGTAGGGTGCTGTTCAGTCTTTATACCAGCGTACAACCACTCAAAGACCAGACTTTCTTTCCATCTGAAGCCTGTTTAGATCAAGTTAGGACTGACATGGCACATCACTTTAAGTTTCTTTTGAACTGTCAACACACCTCCTGTAACTCTTATCTTTAAGATTTCATTTTCATTTTTAATCAAGATAGAGAACATAGTATATAAAGAGGAGGTAAAATCTTCCAGAAGAAAGATTCGATAGATGTTGGAAGATCTGATTAAAGCCGAGGGCAGCCACAGGGTTTACTTTGACCCACGAACCTCTATGAAGGCTATCAACTACTTTGTCTTTGTTAGGGCTAAACATTGTGGTAGCTAATTCAAGTTAAAAATATATCTTTTTTTTTCTAGGGAAGATACAACCTTAACATCTCTGACTTGCTGCTGATTTATAAGTCCTTTGCCATCAAAGACTGCTGCTTGCCTGCCTACAGGGCATCACCCTTAATATTGTGCTCAGTGAGGATTAGGAAAAAAAGGTTTAAACTGTGCACACTTCATTCAAGTAACTTGTTTTTTTTGTGTTATAATGATTTGAAGCAACAGTTTGCATCTGAGCATAGCTGAGTTCTTAGATTTTGTTTTAGTCACTTTGTGTCTGCAGTTTTTCTTTTTGCATCTCAATGGTAGATTCACAGAACATGAAGAGAAAAAGTCACGTTAAATAGAGATTTTGGCAAGAGTGAAAGAATCATGATCAATACAATGCTGAATTTATGTTTTTAATCACTGGACCACAGACAATCCAAACCCTTTAGCAATCTGTCTTCCTTATGACATGTTTTGGGGTTTTTTAATGTTTAATGTCCTGTGAAGCCAACATTTGCTACACTTAAAGAGAGATGTATAACACACCAAAAAGCAATGGATTTTTAAATATAAGTTTTAAATTCAAGTAATTATGATGAATTCTAGTAAAGAAGTATTTAACCAGTTCTCAGCACAGAAAAGGTAGAACTTGAACTCCAGCCTTGCCCAAAATACAGTAGCAAAAATGTCTTCAAGGAAGAAAGTGAGCACAAATCTTTGGTATAATTTAAATCTCAGTTTAACCCAAATTCAACAGTTTAAGAGGGAGTAAGGAAGTCACTGGCAGTTGGCTATTCCTTTGCCAGGGATGAGCATCATGTCCTGCTAGGAGCAAGGTGAACATGTAACATTTCTTTTTCATGATTTATCAAATCCTATTTTTTGCCTCTGATTTTGCATCAGAAATATCCAGCAACCTGGCCCAGTAATTCTAATAACAGGTGAAGCTGGTATCAGTCAGAGGTCACAGGGTCTGTATCAGATGCTTCCTCCTCTTGGACCATTTAGGAAACAGCCCATTCAGTATTGTGTATTATTATAATTTATCTGATTTTCTAATTTTTCTGTTTCTCACAGTGGCATTTGACAACTCAATTACAGGTCAGTTATTAGACTCACCAACAGAACATTGCCTTGTGTTTATACATGCAGGGAAAAACTGTGTTCTCCAGGATTAGAAGGAAGCAGAGATGGTTGTGTGACCTTTCAAGTTCTTCGTTCTTTTTAAGCAGAGAAGTTAAATAACGGGAGTTATTAAAAGAATTTCTCACCCCCAAAAGAAGTGTGAGGCTGGGAACATGAGTCAACGGTGTTTGGCTGTTTATTTGTCAGAGACCTGCCTGTTCATAAACCCAGTGACCACCTGGGACTTCTCTTCTTACACTATGTGTGCAGCTTTCCCACAGGATGCAGAATTTTCCCCTTTTGGTTATGAGTGGTGAGGTGAACACAGAAGTGGAAGGGGGCAGCATGCTGGCTACAAACTTGCTTCTCCTCTGTAGATGAGAATGTAGATGAGAATTCTCCTCTGTAGATGGGATGTATGTAGGTTGTAGATTTCTTCATTATAAACTTTTGGATCATCTCTATACACAGTTTTATTTGAAATGCCTAGAATAAAGTGGGAAGGAACTTTGATAGGCTCTCTTGTACCTGATTATGATTTAGGGCTGTGGTCCATGACATCTTGGCAAATGGGAGCACAAATGACTTTTATGTGGCCTGTGAAAGGTCAGACAGCATCACTGTCATTGGGCCTAAATTTGCTCTAAATAAGGTACACTTCCATGGCTGTTTGTTCACAAATCTATTAACACGGAAAAGTGGAAACCAGGTGGTTTAGTCCATTCTTCTGCTCTGAGGTAGGTTGGACTGTATGAGGATAATTCCTGAGAGATTTATCAAATTCAGAGCAAGTCTGTTGTGCACAGAACAGTCACAGAAACTGTTTAGGGATGTACTGTCTTTTTATTTCTTACTGAGTTATAACGATAGACAGGAACTTTTTTCAAAATGTTAATTTCATGTAGTAAGAAATTCTGGCACTGACAAATATAAGAAAAAGGAGTGTAAACTGTAACAACAGAAAACTTGACATACTTGTGCTAGTATTTGCATGAGAAGAGCAGTGTGACTGCACTGAGTGAAGCTGGAGTATATGTCTTGTCCCAGAGACCAGTAACTCAGAGCAGTGACAAACCTGCTGAGCTGTGCATGTGGAGGCTTGGAGCAAACCACAGCCTTATGACAGCTTTTATTTAGTCAGCCATCACAGTCGCTAATTAACATGGCAAGGCACAGGGGAAGGGCAAAAAACATGTCCTTGTCTCGGGGGCTCCTGTATTTGCTGTGGTTTCTCTGAACAAATAGATTTCTTCTCTCCATTGTGTCAACCAAGCCTGGATACTCCTGGCTGCAATCAGATGCACAGTTCTTGTCTGATGCTGGAGCTTGTATGGTCTAATAATAATTAGAGAGCAGTGCACAAGAGACCCGAAGATTATTTCCAGCATGTGGAGTGACGTTGCAGCATCTCTTTTACCTATGTATCAACTGAAGGGGAACTCACTTCTGGTACAAAGGTTTTTTTTCATCTAAAGTGCAGTTAGAACTCAGTGTCACCACATACAGACTCTCACTTAAAGCAAGTAGGATTTTTGCTAATTGAACCCTTTTTCAATAATAATTTTTAACTTGTGTCTGAAAAATATGCTTGATTTCTTTCTCACTGCTTAGAGAAGGGTAAAACCTTCCTGTTCTCTAGCGCAAGAAAACAAACAAAACTTCCAGTGTGATTGATTAGAGAAACACAATTAGCTGTCATGGCTATAATTACTACATAAACACAGACCTGGGGTAGAGACCAAGTGTGCTGGAGATCCCTTTGTAAGATCCCAGTAAACTGAGGTAACCTCTATAGCCAACTCAGTGAGTGATAAATGGTGAAGTGGTAACGCATGGGTGTCCCTTTCTGTGAGGTCTCCAGGTCCTGTTACACAGTGTGAGTTCCCTAAGAGAGACTTTGATTCACTGCTTACAAAATCCCAAAGGACAAAAATGTAAAAATGGTTGTAGTAATTTCTGCAATCAGTTATTATTTTTTCACCTGAGAAAATCCTCTTCACCCTTTGGATTTCAGCTCTCTTCTTGTAGAAGACTTTGTTTCCTCAGCACATCAGAAAGCACAAGCTAGGCTTCGAAGAACAAATTCTATGTTTGAAGGGAGCCGATTGCTTTTGTAGTGTTAAATACTAAGTAAAAAAACCAGTTTTGGAACCTTCCTTCCTTCCTTCCTTCCCTCCTTCCTTCTTTCCTTCCTTCCTTCCTTCCTTCCTTCCTTCCTTCCTTCCTTCCTTCCCTGCAGCAATGGGACCAACAGTAAGGCAGCCACACCTGTCAGCTTGGAAGCCCCTTTCATGTGTTACCTCTTCACTGAATTTATCAGCCTTAGAGCAGGCCCTAAATAGCATAAGGTACTAAAAAGCAATTATAAGACGCATGACAGAGAGTTTCAATACTGTCCCAGGACAGTATTTCCCAGTAAGATACAATTAGTGCAGAGATGGCAAATGGTATGGGGGTTGGGATGTACAAGGACGTGCCTGTGGCAGCAGGGCTGCAACACAGATAGGCAGGTAGCACCCAGCAAAGTGCCTGCTGAGGTCAGACTGGTGAGGGATCCACCAACTGCCCTGCAAACATTTGCAGGATGCAGCCATCAGTTGCGTTTGATGCTGAGGTTGTGGGAATTTCTCAGGTCAGCAACTCTGTGATGCACCACAAATAACAAACATTCAGAGCAGAAGATTACCCTGACTGATGTAACAGAGAACTAATTTCCTTGTAACTGAGATGTAACTTATTGTAGCGTATCAGAAAGCATTGTAAGTAAAGCACAGCTGCTCTCAAGACACAACTCTTTCCAAGGTTACATGAAGCCACAGTTGATTTTGTTTATTTTTCAGTTCAGACTCTCCAAATGCAGGTTAGCTTTGAATTTCCAGATGTGTAATGTGGTAAAAATTGCCACGTGTTTTCATCTAGTATGCAGCTGTGCAGTGAGCACAGACATGATATCAGAAATCTTGGTCACTGGTGTGATTGTTCACTGATGACAAATGACACCATTTAACTACTTGACAATCAACTGATCCCTTCACTGGTGAGTTCACCAGCTAAAGGGTCATCATCCTTTGTGATTCAGAAATATAGAAAGAGTCACAACCTATCCAAACTGAACTCTGGAGTCCGAATCTCATTTACCTTGAAAAAGCCCTGATTTAGCTCTGTGCCTGGGCAATGTGACTTTTTAACGTCAGTATCCTTGAAGGACTCAGGGAAGATCTGTAACAGCATAACAGTCATGTGAGGTCTGTTCAGCATGTCTACTTTGTGGGTTGTTTTGGATGCTGGTGTCCTGGCTGTGTGCTGGTGTGTCCTACAGCCAGGCATGGGTGCTGGAGAGGGAATGGTGCCTGACTAGGCTTTCCAGGGGGTTAGGGTGCACCAGGGGCCACAGGAACTGGGAGTTTCATCCAGGTGCCACAGTTAAAACAAGTCAGGTTAGACAAAGACAGTCTGCTGGGCTTTTTGTGGCTGGTGCCTCACCTCTCCCAGTGAGTACTTTGCAACTTGAATTTTAAGATGTTACAGATGTACTAAAGAGTAGGCTGACTGTCATGGTAGAAGTCCTTTTTCAGGATGGTCACTGCATTTCTTATGTGGCTCAAATAAAATCACCCATCTTTTTTTTGATATTGCACTGATTTATAATCAGGCATTTTCTCCCAAAGTGCAGACTCCGATCTCCTGATCTCCTCCTGAAGATACTCTTTGCACTCCAGAATCCCCCCTAAATTTTCCACTTCAGATGTCACATTTGGGAGTTGTACAATCACTCTACAATTAAGCAGAGAAATCATCACAATAGTTGAGAATTATTAACACAGGGAATTCACAACCCCTTGCAAAAGCTGAGGGCAACAGGGAATTAACACAGCCTTTCCAGCTTTCATAAAGAACAAACAGCTCACATGTCCAAAAAACTGTGTCTCTACAGCTGTGTTAGCTGAGCTGATCACATATATTCCTTTTCCTTGCAAGTCCTGAGAATACAACCGTTGTTTAGGTGATGGAGGAAAGACTATTTGTTTTTTCTGCTTATTTAGTTTATTTGCACTATGTCACTAGTTAAAGTAAACTGAAACAGGAAGGGGAGGGGAGATTTTTATTCCTTTTTTTAAGACTCTAATGTGTGTCAACTTTTTAAACTTGTTACAATAATTGTTATGAGGAGTTTAAGGCAGAACATGAAGATATTCATTAGTACATTCATATCTATGGGATCTGAAGTAAATAAATCAGGGAAGGTACTCAAGAGGTGAGACTAAGCACATAGCATTGCAAGTTCATATCCTTCTTATCCCATCTTAACTGGTTCATTAGTTTTTATCTTTTTTAGCTTAGAAACTGAAGAATCACATCCTGTTGAATTAGAGTTTTAATTACATCGGTGCCAAACAAAGTACTCCAGGATTTAGCTATGGTTTATTATTTACATAGGTAAAAGTCTTCAAGTGCTGCATTTCTGAGGTGACAATTCTGAATGGCAAAACCACATAAAAGCGCTAGGAGTGGTTTGTGACTTGGAGGGAAAAATGTAATTAGCAATTTTCCAGGCTGGATTCCCCCAGTGGAATTGCTAATGTTGCAAACGAGCATTTATCCAAATCCAACTAAAACACCTTGGCAGTTGCAGAGAGTAAACAAAATTTTTATCACCCTTGGAAAAATGGATGTTATTTAAGTAACTATTCACAAATATTTTGTGATCTGTCATGGGACAGCAGGCAAAAGAAAAGAACTACATTAACTTTGCACGAATGATCAGAATGAAGAACGTCGTGTGACTTTATAAGCACAGCAGGGAGGCTTCACTAGATTCTTCATCTTTGGCTAATAACAAAAATTACGCATTTTTTTACTAGCAGGTGTCCTTGACTTCAGTGAGCCTTAATTTGTAAACATCCTTTCTACAGCTGTGTGAACTTTGAAGTGTCCAACTTCTCATCACTATCCAATAGTTGACTTGAGAACTTTATCCTGTTCGTCTTTGGACTTACCCAGGAGCCCTGAAGTGCCAGTCAAATTCTGTATTCTTGACTTGACATCCTCATCATTAGATTTGTGCTACAAAAAGGAGTGATTTTTCAGGGATTTCAGATTGCTAGAAGACAGAGATGATATGATATTTAGATTTGCTGCCCTGTGTAATATGAAAGTGGTTTCCAAATTGTTTTATTTAGTGTGTGCCATTCAGATCAATGATCTCCATCACTTCTATGATCTAATTCACATCTGTCTCTTTTTTAATGTCTTTGATACCACAGAGAGCAGTACCAATGTTTTCCAAATTCTTCTGCTTGTTCTGAACAACTTTTATTCTCAAATTCCTTTATGAATTCAGAGTGAGGAGGTATTACAGTTGTGCCTGATGAGGCAGGTATATTCCATGTGAACAGCTAGATAGCTGAAAGAGTGTTACATTAATATCTGCTTGAGAGATATACTTCCTTGTGTTCGGGAGCAAAGAACATATAGATTTTCTTCTGTAATGCAGTATTGTGTTGAGAGTGATATAACCCAGGTCAGGAAGATGTTGAATCCATTTTTCCTGCATCAGTCTTTTGTCTTTTCCACTTTCCTTAGAACTGGAGATATAGAGAAAACAATGTGAGCCTCATCACTGTCATTTGTGTCACCAGTGTATTCTCCCATGAGGTGAAGTGTATTTTGAGGTACATATTTTTCTATACAATGTTTTTTGAGCTGTTCAAGACTGGATTATCACTAACACAATCAAGGACAAAGAAGTAAAAACGGATCTGCCAACTCAATGGACTTCTACAACTATAGAATAATTTCTTGCCAAGTACATGTTGTAACAGGCCTTAAAGTGGTTACTGGAGCAAAAAACAGACTTCTAGCTTATACAGTTATATTTTTGTCTAGCTTTGTGAGCAGCAAAGCTTATTCTGAATCCAGAAGCCAGCTGCTGTAGAGCTAGTAGGTCCCCTCGTTCCACCAGGATACACATTAGTTTTTGATCCACTTTGGGGGTTTGAACAGTTGTTGATTTTGAAATATGATGGTCCTCCAATCTCACTTCTATTTGCCAATCTAAAGTGAGGGCCAAGGAAGTTGAAACATGGAGTCATTAGGATTGCTTTTATCACCTGTCTCAGATGCTGTTGTCTCACCATTCTCCAGATTGTCTTCAAGAAGCACAATCTCAATGGAAATCAATATTGCGTAGGACACAGTAAATTTGCAGCTTTGCCATGTGCTCATTTTCCCACTCTTTTCTTTTTAACCTGTCTTAGTAACAGATAATAAAATCCTCATCATTTGGTTTTCCAGAACTCTGTTGCATAGCTGATCAGCAAAAAAATAGCACAGAACCACAGAGTTGTCCAGATTAGAAGAGGCATTCAAGATCATCCAGTCCAACTGTCAACACCACCATAATCACCCCAAACCATATCCCCGGGTGCCACATCCAGATGCCTTTCAAACACTTCAAGAGACAGTGACTCCACCACTTCCCTGTGCCCAATCAGTCTTGAAGTGAGAATGCCTAACCCACCAATGCCTAGCCTGTCTTGAAGTGACAAAAATATTCCTAATATCTAAAATGAACCTCCCTGGTTCGGCTGTCTATCTTGGTCTAGATAGTCTGGACTGCCTAAGTGTGATAGATTAGATAGTATCTATAATATATCAATTTATGTCAGATCACAACTGGAAGAGATTTGGCCTGCTTCAGTAGAATTCCCTCATAAAATCATAAGCAGTTAGGAAATCACCTTGTGGAAACTGCCACCAGAAAACTAATCTATTACCAGCGCTGAACCACATTTACCCTGACAGAAGTTTCCTCTTTCTCCCTCCCTACCTGCCCAGTCAATGATCCAGAGGTCTGGGCTGTGATCAGGAAATCCCTGTGTGTGCTGATCCTGTTCCTGGATCATGTTTTCTGATCCTAGGCCTGGTTGACATCTGTTGGGCTGAACAGCTCTGAATTTGATTGGGATTGTTCAGATGGAAAACAAAGAAATCTGTTAAGGGGTTTTGTACTCCGAGCTCTTGGGAATGAAATTTTAAAATTAAAATTTGTGGGTTGTTTTTGAAAAGGATAAATTAGTCTTACTTTTCCCCTAGTTATGTTATTTCCCATTCTTGCTAATTCAACATACAATAAATCAAACTGGTGTACACTCATATCTCAAATCAGTTAAATTTGTAAAATGCCTATAGACATATACTTCTGTGCAGCAAGTCAAGTATGAATCTAAATGGTCTAATGAATTCTGCATAATGAGCTTCATAAACAGATCTAAGAGAAACACTCTTGTGGGACTGTCTGGTACTGTAGCAGGATGCTCCACCCAAAATGTGGTTGGGCAACTCGGTTAATGCCATATTTGCAAAGCTGTAAGTGGTGGACTGAGAGAGGATGTGTCATGCTGTTTTGATGCTGAATTATACTAAAACCAGTCTGACTCCTTAACTGTGGCCGATATGGTAAAGTACCCTTGTGTAAAAACGCTGAGCTGCCTGGAGACATGTGACTGACAGTCAGCCACTTTATACTACGAAAGTCCAGTCTCACTTTCAAACGGGCAGGTTCCTCTGACATATCCCTTCTTGGAGTCTGTGTGGGGATCCTCCCTTGAGTGGGGATGCCTCAAGTTACTTCAGAGCTTGAGTGAAAGAGATTTTGTCCACAGTCATTGGCATTGGTGACTTATATCAATCACTACCCTAATATTTGTTTCTTTTTGCTAGCTTTAATATAATTGCTTTGACATAGTGCATTATACTGTCCTATACCATGCTATACTCATAGTTTTAGCTTCTATACTCTGTAGCAAATAAATCTGATAAAGATATTTTGTCCAATCATTTATCATAATAAATCATCCGTTTATATAAAAATATATGTGGTTTGCCATCCTCAAACCTGCTGGACAAAGTTGTACAAAGGCTCAATCACACCTCTGTAATTCCTTAGACTTAAACCAGTGACAGTTTGGGGCTAAGATTGGATCCAGCTGCCCCCAGGCTCCTCTCTGAGAAGGAGTTTAGAAAGCAAGGGAGTCCCTTCTGCACCTTGTGACTCAACAGGAGGGCTTCTCTAATAAACTTTCTCTGAAGCTCCCACTTTGCCCATGACAGGTATATAGACGTGAGGTTGTAGTAGTCTGTCAAACATTTGAGATAAAAAATGTTTAAATTTAATTGTTCTGTCGATTTGTCTATTCAAATTTTCAGTAATTCTTTAATGCATTTCAGATGTAATCTCAGAAAATATAGAGAAGGATATTAACATGAAGATTTGAAAGGTTTTAACAAAATACTGTAAAAAAGAGAAAAGCTGTAGCCTGCTACAGTGTAATGAAGGGTCATCCTTGAGTTCATGAAGTTCTGTGGGAAAATGAGTCTGTGAGTACAAAGACCATATATCTCTAAGCCCATGTTCCAGAAAATACGTTGGTATTTTAGCAATTTTGACAGAAACCATGACATCATTCTTGCAGGGCAAAGCAATATTTGTAACCTTTTCACCGAGGCTGTCCCTGGAGGTTCCATTTTCTTCATTGTTTAATTTGAACGAAATACATTACACCAAGTTCATCTTTTTTTTTTTGGTTTGTTTTCCTTCTGGGATCAGATGGTCCTTCCCCTTGTGAGATACCCAGACAACGTCATTTAGTAAATAAGACATGGAAATTTTTTCAAGACTTTCCATGAACCTTGTATATAGTCACTAGTAATTAACATGATTTTCCACTATAATATCTTTGATGAAACTGAGTACTCTGTTTCATGATATTCATCTTTCAGCTGGGCTTAATTTGGCTTTCACATTCTACTGAACAAGCATCACTGAAGTTTTGTCTGTACTGCAGTCCCATCTGCAGCAGGTAGAACCCCTGGTTCTGCATGACTGGAAATTTGTACTCAGGTGAAGTTATGCTGGTTACAAGAGTTTTCCCAGTGGATACAACGCATGTATTTCATCCTGACTAATTTCATCCATATGAAAGTTTGTTATCTAATCCAAGTTTGTGCTACAATCAGTGAAGACTGTGAGGCTCCTTTAGAGAACCATTTATCCTATCATAATGTTGAAGTGTCTGAAATAAGCTGGATGCTGAACGTATTTCTTTACATTCACTCAGTGTGAAGGACATCCAGAGGGCTGGTTTTATCTGAGCATCCACATTGAAATGACTGAAGTTAAGTCAGGAGTTCTGAGGGTTTGAAGGCCAGACTGCATGACTTGCTCAATCCATGGTTAAATACAAACACTATTATGTTTGTTAAGACACACTCAGTACTTCTACCTATTTAAGCTACCTTCCATTCTGTGGGTCTTGTTTGTAACTGATTGTCTCCAAATGAGTTGAATACAAGCTGCCAGAAATGCTCTGTCCCCCAGGATCCCTGCTCTGTCCTGGATCTTCCTCACACTTTCTCCTCTGTGTGTCAGTCTGGATGTGGCCAGGCAGTGGAAGCACAGTGTGGACTCTCCTTTCATGGTGGTACACAAAACCTGCACGTGCAGTCCAGCTTGCATCATGTCTGATCAAGAGCACCATGTTGTTTTATTATATGGGCTCTAACATGTGCACAATACAGCACATAAATGTAAAAAGTGTACTCAGCTTCTAGGCAAATCCTTAGATGGTGCATCATGGCTGATTAGTGTAAGCCTTGCGTTTACATCTTCTTGACAACATGTTCTTACTCCGCTGGAATGAAAGGGTAGATCCAGCCTTCACATATGGGGTACATATGCTGTAAAAAGGGCAATTTTGCTGAATCGGCTTAGTTGAGTAAATTGCAAAGGCATGACGCCGATTATCTAAATGGGAACACTACCCTGAAAATTAATAATATAACTTTACAGGCTCATTTGCTGCCCAGGTGAATTTCACTAGAGGGGCTTCAAGCAGTGAAAGTGCACGTGCATGTGATATATAAAATGCACCTGTTCAAATAATGTTTCTTTTCCTAGATGTTATATTACTGGGGCATGGAATAATTTCACTTTTAAAAATCCTAACCCAATTTAAATGCCTCCCCCTTTCCCTTTTCTCTCCTGTTGATCTTAATAAAAATGTCTTCATTGAGGGAACTGGTTATTAGGGGAACAAATAAACTGCCCATAGTCAGGAGTACATATAAAGCATTTTTCATCCATACATCTCAAAGCAATTTGCAGTAAGAGGGCATGTATCATATTTTGCACATGGTGAAACCAGAAATTCAGAGACTCAAGAAGAAAGTAATCACATAAGACTTAAAATAAAGTGCTGCATTTTTTTCCTAGCATTTGTTTTATGTAGTAGGCGTAATGTCTGTGAACAAATGCAATTGTGTAAACAGAGTCCCTTTAATGTGTGGTATGTACAGCCAGTACTGGGAGGGGTAAGTGACACGGGAAAGAGAGAATGGTTTTTGCTTAAGTTTTGATTACTGTGAGTTCAGTGATACAATTTGTTCCTTCCTCCTTCAATTCCTCTTTATGATGCTCACACAAAATTAGTAAGAACAAGTATATTGCTGTAAGCAGCCCATAGGAATTAAAGGGTAGTAGAACAAATTATTTTTCCTCTTGATCCTCAAAAATAACTAATGCTAAAATTTTATTACTACATGCTCTTGTACCAGTCTTTGTTGGAAATTGGAATGCATCACATACGGTTTGCATGACAGATGTTGGTCCACTGCATTAACATTTTTATTGTTTTCCTCCTCAGGGCTGATACCTCACATTTCTGAAAATTGAAGGATCATCTCTGCATGCGGAAAAGGTCCTATCTTATTGCCTATCCCAGGCTGGTAAAACAGCAGGCATATGTGAGTGGATCCATCTGTGGGAGGACACGTGGAGGGAAATGGGAAGTCTCTGCTTGTTCTTGCACAATGACTTGTTTCAGTTGCCAAGCTCTGTTAAATAAACCACCTATGCACCAAACAGGAATTTCGCTTGTACAAGGAGGCTTTTCTTTGAACCTTTCCAGGTGGGAATGTTTTCTAGTACAAGGCTCTTATTTAATGTTCACATTGCCCAAAGGCCTCAGTCATCACCTCTGCGCAAACTTCATAAGACATAATCCCTGCCTCAAAATCCTCATGGTCTGAGCACACAGCAGTGCTGGACATGGACCCAATGGATGTCACCAAGGTGACAGCTGCCTGTCTTGCTAGGTCCAGTCACTTGTTTCATTAATTCAGTGATCTTATATATTTACTTTTGGTCTCTGGTGTCTGGCAAGGAAAGGCAGGGAGCTGGAAACATCAAGAAGGAGGACATGGAAGAGGACAGCACTGCCAGTGGGAGGCAGAAAATGAGGAACAACATGGCAGAGATTAGAACAGAAATCATTTTGCCAGGAAAATAAAATCCCTGTTAATTTTCAGGTTTCCACCACTTATTTTCAGAGGCAATGACATCCACTGGAGTAGAGAATAAAGGAGGCAGATACTTTTCTTCAGCCTTGTCTTGAGTTCTTACTGGTTACAATTTTTCTGCTTCCTCTTTTTTGATGGTCTGAGGTATAAAGTCTTATGGGAAGGTTGTGAAGAGCTAAGAGACAATCCAGAAGGGCAAAATGGTTATAGTCTTCTAGTACTACAGGAACCAGAATATCTTCAGAGACCACATTACCTAGAGCTAGTGAGGTTAATTGTTAAGTTTAGAGTCCCTGGGACATGCAAACAACTTTATGCTTACTCACTAAAGCACATTATGACCCATTGCTTTACTACCTCATCAGAATTTTTTCTTCTGCCTGCAATGCGACATCTCTCTTGCACATCTTCCATGAGGAATGCTACTGAGAAGTTTGGGCACGTGACAGAACAAGGAGAGATAAAGGGAGCTGAGATGGTGGCGTGACTCACACCAACCTGAACCTGGAGGCACTGCACAGCCCTAACTCCTCTGCTGAAGAGACAGCACACCTGTAGATATTGTCTCCAGAGCTGTCTGGAGCACGCACATGCAGCTGGTTAGGGAACAGGTACAGACATCTGGATGGAGGGGAGGCTGCCAACGCAGCCCGGCTCAGCCCAGCTCTGCTCAACTCAGCTCAGTTCAGCTCTGCATTAGCTCTCAGCTTTACACTGAGACCTGTAAGACCCAGTTAAGGTGGCCCACACCAGTGTTCCCAGATGACGTTCACGCCTTGAGGGTGGTCTTTGCCTGCCTCTGCACCTCCACTGCACAGCAGATCACAGCTTGGAATCATCTGCTCCAGTCACTAACCAGCAGCCAGAGTAAGTGGGATTTGGCCTGGGAAAACCGTTCACCTCTTGGTTTTCTCTTTTTTCCTTTTTCTCTCTCCCTAGGCAGGGATTTTATTGGAGGCAGGTAAATGATGAGGGGAAAATAGTGAGGGCAGTGCTCATATAGTGAGCTCATATAAGGAGCTCCTTCATTATGATATTGCTGAAAAATGTTACTGAAGTGGTGTGCTCCAGGGGGTATGCAAGGATAAGGATCTTAGCTGGAAGTCTGCTTCCTTACTGCTTCCCAGAAATTAAGAGAATTTATGCAATAATCAAGTACATTCAGTACCATATGTCAGAGCCTATCGTAACACACAGAAAAGGGGGCCTTGTTATGCTTCATGCTGCAGTGTCTCAGGCATTTCAGTTCAACACCTTTCTTTGCTTATTCACATCACATCAGAGAAAGAGCAAAATGCGATGTCAGCCTGGGGCCAAAAGTTACTGGCACTGGTTTCTGTGCAGTTCTTTCATGTGGGGAGGGTGTGGTGACCTATTGGTGGAAACACCCTTGCAAACCTTGAAGAAATGAGTTCAGCCTTGGACACAGATTCCATTTTCTCCCTCCCCTTTCCTCTGTGCATGACTCAAGTGTAAAAGAGTACCTGGACACTGAGGTGTAAGGTGGTGGTTGCCCGTGAACTTTCCCTCCACAGTGTCAGCTTCTGAAACTGCCTTGGTTTTTGTGACAGTCTGTCTGGGCTCTGTTAAACTTTTGACTCTCATGTTGTGCAGCACATTTTTTAGAAAGTTCTGTCTAGTCTCCCATAGCCAGGAGTGCCTGTAGCTTCTCTGATATTTTTTAAGTTATTGGAGGACCTGTTTTGTCAGGAAATTCCAAACACCCAATGCAAAAGGAGCTCTAGTTAGGCTCTTCTTTGCTGGTAGAAGTTCTGAATGTCAGGATCACATCTGGGTTATGCCACAGTGAGACAGTGTAGTCTGGTTTTATAGGGTTTATAGACTCTTAATTTGTAAAAGCATATGTCTGTGTTACACAACCAGCAAACCACCAGAGAATCTGTGTAGAACTGGTTTATGGTACATCACAGAGACTGAGTTCATTTTGGCCAGGAAGAAGAGACTGAAGGTAGTGATGGTCAAAAGACAACTTCTGGATGATCCTTTACTTCATTTGGCACATAAAGTTTTTGAAGTGAGAACAGATTTTACTTCAAAAATGATTTGTGTCCTTGTTGGAAACATCACTTACTTAAATTTTGCTAAATAGTTCCCCTCCATGACATGATCTCTGCTCCTCAGGCCAAGCTGTTTGTGCTGAGACTGCTCTGGCCATTTGATTCTTCCAGAGCACCATCCCCTCTGCTTTGCATTTGACTCTGCATCTCCTGTGGGCTGCATGTGGTGTCCTGTAGGACAAAATTTTGATTTTGCATTTTCCCTTTTTTATTTTCTTGCTCCCAGTGTGAAATTTCCAGGACAGTGAGGTGTGTGCTGCAGCTTACCATAAATATGTTATGGGATGCAAATAAGAAGCTGCACTGCATGCCCCAGGATGTAACATGAAGGTGCCCAGCCAGCTGAAAAGTTCTGCAGGACCTTGTAAGGCACAGGAAAATAAACCTGCTGCAGCCTCATCCACTGTATGACCATGATTCAGAGGGATACTTAGTTTCAACTATTTCCATATCTACAGGTTCCATGCTTTTTTTCCTGGCTGGTTAAATGTAAAAGAGAATCAGAGAGTAAACCAGTATTTAGGCATTTTGTATGATTGGAAGTTTGGGATCCAAAAAAGAACTGGGGAGCTCTTAGTTACTTGAAGAAAAATGTAGTGTGATATGGGTACATCTATCCTGTGCAAGATCTCAGATATTCTACAGGCTTGAGCTGTCACATCCCCTGTGTATCAGTGTCTCGACATCCCCTTGAAAGTCAAATGTGAGTGGCAGGATCCCTTAGCTCTGGCTAATGGATCTGGCTGCCTGGTTTCTGCACTCGGTGGTAGCTCTGGGTACACATTGCCACAGGTGTTCCCTATGGATGGTACCCAGCATAACTGGGTGTTCAGGCTCAATATAAAGATATAAACCCAGATTTATGGGGCCAGAACAAATAGAATTCTAGCCTGGTATTTTGTCTTGGATGGTGCCACATCAGTTCCACAGTTTCCTATGGTGCACACAGGAAACTACAAAATATGACAAAAATTTAGAGATAACTTCTCAAATGTCATTCCAGTCTTCTATAATTTGCTCATCATCTATATATTTAATTGCTGTGAGAGATTTCTTTTCTAAAAATCTCTCCAGCCTCTTTTCAAAAAGCTGAGGTCTTCTGGCACCTCTGAGGATGATGGTGAGGAGCTCCACAGATTAAACAGATTTTGGTGTGAGTAAGAATGTTCTTTGTTTGGTTTGAACCTGCTTCCAGCTAACTGAATTTTAGATTCCCTATGTCTTGTTTGTGTTCAACAGTGGGTGTATATTCAACCTACCTTCATCCTCTCCCTGATCTTGCAGAACCCCGTCAAACCCCCTTCTGTCTTTTTCCAGAGTGAAGACTATTGTCTCTTAGGCATTGCTTGTACAAAAGCTGTCCTGTGCAGCTTGAATGCCTTTCATTATCTTTTTTATCCTTTTCTGAACATTCCCCAGTCTATTATACCTTTCTGTGGCTGGAGACCACATGGCACAACTTTCAGGACACAGATGCATAGACACACACAGTGCCAGATTGATGAATTCTGTGCTTTCCCTTTTCATAATAATTTTGAAGACTTGGTTTTCATTAAAACAGACCATGGCACTGAGATAATACTTCCATGGAACTATCCAGTTATAAACCAAGCTACTATTTGCTCTTAAGAATTGTGAAATTTCTGCCACCAGTTCTAATTATTTTGAAATGTTAATTACAAAAAATTATTTTGACACAGGAAATATGACATAATTCTCTAGGAAATTCGCATTTCTTGTACAGTAGAACAAGGTAACTCAGGTAGAAAAGAAAATGGCCAATTCTAATCAACCATCAGTGAAAAACTACAAATTGCTGGAGTGCAGATACCTCAGCCAAGGTTAATCAAGCAGCAGTTAATCAAAACAGATTTCCCTAATCATATTTCTGTCTTATTTTTCTATGAATATAAACTTTTGAAATGATTTGACTTGAAAAGGGGTGGTCTCCGTGGTGTTAAGATGTTAACTTACGACATATGGTTTTCCAACAAAGGCTCTTTATTTTAAACAGATGTACAGAAAGTAGAGAAAAATAAACTCACAGACACTGGTCATAGAAGTGGGTAAAATATCTTTTCAGAACTGTTTGTCAGAAACCCTGAACTCAGAATTTCTGCTATTCCTGTCTTTCACACTCCTGCCATGTCAGGCCATACGAGGATACTTGATGGTGGGCCATATTTTCCTGTATTTTAAAGAAACTTTAATTTCTTGGTGATGGGAGTACCTACCCTGCACATTTTATGACAAGAAACTTGTCTTCAAGGGTGGCCGTGCTGCTCTATTTGTGTCATGGATGAAGACAGAAATTGTTTTGGAGGGTAACTATGATCCAGCAGTGTTTATTTGTGCTCAGAGGGACAGAAGTACAAGAGCTAGATTTCACTCAGGGAACTGAAGACCACTTAAAAGCCTCTGGTGGTTCAAGCTTCCCTGGGAGCTGCACAAGATAATTTAGGGTGTTTCCCAGGAGGAAGTTTGCCAGAGCTGCTTGGTTAATGCAAGTGCCAGGGGCTACGTGCTGCCCTCAGTCCTCAGGTCTGCTGTGGGGACACCCCTGCAGCTGGGGCTCTCTGGGGTACTTCCATCCACTGCCACAGGCTCAGCCTGCTCTTCCCCTGCTCTCTGCCAGCTGGAGACAGAGCAGGAAGCTGAGCAGCCACATTAACAGCACATTCAACCCGAAGCAGTAACGCCCTGCTGAGAAATAAGGTATAATAACTGCGAGCCAGCATCAAGATAATGCAGCCATGGGGTTTCTGGGTGCAGCTGGCTTGCAGCACACACGGGGCAGACACAGCTGCTGCCATTCTTTGTGTGAAAGGATCTCCAAAGAGCTCAAAATTAGCTAAAGCTCATTGTAAGAGCTCTAATCACGGCTAATTACGTTCTGACTTTGAAAGAGCTCTGCTAGTTTTAGCTCAGAATCTCTGGACACTGAGACTCCATCTGTTCAGACAATTTCAACCTTTCCCAGGGATACAGGGTCCTGTTACCTTTTACCCAAAGGACAAAGTTCTGCTGAGGAGTTATGAGCCATATCTGTACATGGGTTAAGTCCACAGGTATCTGCTTCACAGCATCAGTTTGTGCCACAAGAGCTTTGCTCTCTTCCCTGTTAGATACTACCTCCACTGCAAGAACAGGTAAATTGAGGCAGGAAGAGTAGTTGGAATGGGGAATCAGTCTGACAAAAAGTGAATTTATCTTGGATAACCCTGACTTTTCTCTTATCTTTCAGGCTCTTTACTGAACACAAGAAGAATAAGGCTGTTAAATGGACCACTTGAACTCACTGGGAGGTCTACTTTGGTCAGATACAGCATCATTAATATTGCTGTTAATATACATTAGTACCTCAGGGGTCCTCTCAGGATGTGTTTAGCTATGAAAAGCAAAGTCCGTGTTGAAAGGGATCTCACAATCTCAGCCCCAGTGCTGCCTGAGAACCTGCACAGAGGGAGGCAGTGCCTGCCTAGGGAGCTGCATTTACCTGGGAACTGGGCACACGTGGACCCAGAGAGAAACTTCCATCGGGAAGATCTTGAAAGACAGGTACTGAGAAGAGGCAAATATTGTCTGTGAAGAGAAATATGTAGGAACTGTGTGGGCAAGCAAGGAGCATCTGCACGTCTGGCACAGCTACAGCAACCTGCTCTGTGGCTCCTCAGTGCTCTTTGTGCAAGGTTTTCTGAGCAGTTTGGAAGCTTCCTAGGTGCTAAATTTGTCAATTTGTGTTCTAGAGATAAGTGAATGCAATCTGTGAAATATTGTATGGTTTCCTAGGTGTTTTGAAAAAGGAATTGGTAGGTTTAACACTTATAAAAAGTTATTTAATTCAAGATATCTCCAGTTCTGGTGGCTTTCTACAGAAAACTCATGTTGAGAGCCCAGAAAGTACGGCAGTATCCAAAATTATCACCTATATTTGCAATACTGGCTTAGGAAGTCCTGGCTATAGTTACACGGCAAGTCAGCGGCCAAGGCAGGAACCAATCTTGGTGTAAGCAGCAAACTGACTTTCTATATGGGACATGTTCTGCAAAGAGCAACTCCCATTGTGCTCCCCTACTTGGAAGCTGGCTTCTTAGGGGAAAAGGGACTTGGAGGGTTACAGACCCTGTTTCTTCTGCCCTTCTTTTCCCCAAGTATCAACCAGCCCCAAGTGCCTTTTCCTTTTTTTGTGATGTGATTGCACTAACCAGCTTCTCACCACTGCTGAGGGGAGGGTCACATCACACCACGTTCCTTTGCACACCTGAGGGACCTTTATCCCTGCTGCTGAGACCTGAGGCCAGGCTTTTGTGTACATGGGTCCAGCCTTGTTTCTCTCACCTGTGCAAACCTTTAATGAGGCAGAGCTGAGAAAGGTGGCTCACAGGGGACAGGAGGAGTGAGGATGACATGTCCAGGACATGACCCTCCTGCTAGCAAGTGCCAGCCAAGTCTGTCACACCTTTCTGGAGGTAAGGAAAAGCCCAGCTGGAGTCTAGGTCGGTCAGATTGTCCCCAAGCGAATGTGTACGACTGAGAGGGATCATGTAGAGCATGTTTGTAACTGATTCAGTACTGTTTTGTGACAAAACACAATAGCTTTGTATGAAGCTTTAATATAAATCTCTTGCACTAGCAGAGCCTCGTAATTAAATCAATATACAAGTGAGGCTGGAGAAGCATGATGAAAAAGTTTGGTTCCAGGTTAAATGTGAAACAGATGTTCCTCAACCCTCTCCACTTCCCACCCTGCTGCCTCCTCCTTTGTCGCTGCCAACTGCAGGCATGAAGTGCTCTAGTTTAGAAAGAGAAAGAAGTAGAAAAAAAAGGAAAACCAGAAAGAGATTGCATGATTCTTTGGCAGTGTTAGCAACAAGTTGTTGGTTTTGAAAGCAAGGCATTGCATTTTCAGGGGAAATGGCAGTGACTCTAAAAGTGTTGGGAGGGGTTGGATATCCCTGGACATGAGGTGATGAAGGAGGCAGGCACAGCCCCCCAGGAGCTGTTCCCCTCACCCAAAGTTTCAGAAGGGGCTTGAGGGACCAGTGATGGCTGTGTCCAGCATCACAGCAGCAACATGAAGAGACCAGGCTCTACAGGTCCTGCAGACCTCCCCAGGTCCAAGGTAGCACCAGGTCATGGAAGACGAGCAAAAGTAGAGTCTTCTGGCATGAAGATCTCCTCCTGTGATCTACCAGGAAGTGCCAGGGGGCTGGGCTCAGCCAGTAGAAGATGGATTCTGGCACAAGTCTGGTGATGCCCCTGCCCAAAATAGGGGAAGAGACATAGAAGAAGGTGGTAAACATCAGTGATTTTGGGGATTTTTGGGTGCCTGTTTGGGAGGGTGTAAGCAGGTGAAACTGACCTCCCTGCCTGTAACCAGGGGTGTGAGCAGGAAACCTGAGCATCATGTTTTGAGAATCCAAACATTCCTTTCCAGAACAAACCATGGTTTATCAGTCATCTCCATTTGAAAATGTTTAACAATCTCCTTATTTGGATTAAAGTACCCTGCTTGACAATGAATATATTAGTCTTCTGGTATTAATGATATCTGTATTTTCTTCAGCCATTTTACTGAATAAAAATACCAGATTCAGTTTTTATATTCAACCTTTCTTAGAAACATACTGTTTTTCATCTTTCCTTTCAGTCACTTAGATACTTTTTCTTCATATTTTTCCTCCTGTAAGCATAACATACCATTGAAGTCAGAGTAATAGATCTATAGGTCTTCTGTTTGTGAGCACTTGCAAGAGGTTTCCTTCTCTCCACTCAATTTCAGTGTCCTTAATCTGTTAAGGTGTCAAACTCTCCTTGATGGTGGAGCAGTACTTTGATAATTTTTCTCTGTTTTTCTATGGAGACCATTTGCCCTCTCCACACCCAGCTGGAGTTTATCAAGATCTTTGAACTAAGTTTTTGTTCTTGATATAGACCTTTCCTTTTCCAAGGAAAAGAGCTTGATCAGGTATTCTGACTTTGTCATCATGCTTTGTATCAACAATCATATTGAAAATTGAGGCAAAGTTTCATTTAATTTTCCAGAGCTGCTAAAATTATCTTCTGTCTCAATCTCTAGCCATGCTACTACACTGTTTCTTGTTTTTCTTCCCTTATTTTATTTTTTTTATTTCTATGGAAAATGAAGTTTTGATTTTTGATTTTAGCATCTCTGGAAGATCTGGGTTACTTTGCGTTTTAGCAAAAGTTGTTGTGCTTGTGGAGCTCTGATTCTGCCATCCTGCACACACACACAAAAATGTGTGAACCAGTCAACAGGAAGTTTGAAGTCATGAACCACAGTTTCTAAAAACCAAGGACACAAAAAAATCCAACTTGAAGTATTTCAGAAACAAGCTTGAAAACCAAAGCATGTCTCAAATTGGAGTTTATAATTATCCCATGAAAATCACTCATGTACTACAAGTACATATTGCAATAACTTCACAGTTGCAGTATGTCTAAACATGCTTCCCCGTATGATCAGTGAAAGTTGATTTTCTATCCCAAATAAATCCATAAAAAATCACTTTTATCCTTGGGGAATATTTAGATGAATGTCAAGTCTCTCCTTCAAAATATCCATTTCCCTTTTCTGCCTCGTTTTCTAGGGCAGAGCAGAATTTGCCTGCCACCAGAGGTGGTTTTAAGTTAGAGAAATATTTCATTTGAAGTGACGTGTCTTGAATTATTTCTAATGATCTGATGGGCCATGTACTCCGTGAAAATCAGTGGTTTCATAGGGCTCAGTGCATGCTTTTTGTGAACAAACACTCTGCAGAAAACTTCATTATTGCTATGTTAGGGCACTCTAATTTTTGGAAAGCCATGAAAATTAAAAGTCCATCATGATAGGATGAGCAGCACCAGACCTTCAGTGTATACAGTCTGATGACAAGCTCCAACTCTGCCTTAATAGGTGCAGTGAGATCTGTCTGAATTTTTCAAGTGCCTTCCCTTTGCTTGTGCTGAGAGAAAGGACTCACTGTTTGTAAAATGCTCTCGTAATCAAAAAACTGTGGTCTTTTCTGCCTCCTGGAGAAAAGTTCAGTATTGGCTTTCCATCAATCAAATGGACAATACTAAACCAAATTAACTATCAAAGGGTATCCTACAACAGTCTTAGCTGCCACCATAGAGAAGGTCTCAGCAGACATGTCATTTTAGAAAGAGCTGGAAATTAGGAGCTAGAATGCCATATTCCTTCTGAACCTCCATTAGGTTCAACATGTTCCAGTGTAATGAAACTAGAAGTTGTTTTACTTTTCCATAATTTACTTCCCAGCTGGCTTTAAAACATTGGCACAGTCTATCCAGGGCTTGCTCATCTATAAACATGAAAGCACTGCCCCTTTATCCCCTAAGTTTGTTGATATACACATGTATTCATACACACATACAGAATCATTGAATCAGAATTGTTAGGTTGGAAAAGACCCTTAATATCATCGAGTCCAACCATTAATCCAGCATTGCCAAGTCCACCATTAAACCATGTCCCTAAGTGCCACATCTACATGTCTTTTGAACAGCTCCAGGGATGGTGGCCCAATAATTTCCCTGGGCAGCCTGTTCCAAAGCTTGACAACTTTTTCCAAGAAGAAATTTTTCCCAATATCCAATCTAAACCTCTCCTGGCACAATTTGAGGCTGTTTTCACTTGTCTTGTCACTTGTTACTTAAAAGAAAAGGCCAATCCCACCTGGCTACAGCCTCCTCTCAGGGAGTTGTAGAGAGTGACAATGTCTCCCCTGAGCCTCCTTTTCTCCAGGCTAAACAACCCCAGCTCCCTCAGCTGCTCCTCATCAGACTTGTGCTCCAGACCCTTCCTCATCTCTGCTGCGCTTTTCTGGACACGCTCCAGCACCTCAGTGTTCTTGTAGTGGGGGACCCAGAACTGCCCACAGGATTTGACATGCAGCCTCACCAATGCTGAGTCCAGGGGACAATCACTGCTCTGGTCCTGCTGGCCACACTGTTTCTGATAAAAGCCAGGATGCTTTCTTGGCCAGCAAGTTCCTCCCCTTGTTTGTAGCATCAAAGAAAGCCTCTTTCATTTAGATGTCTAAAACTTAAACCCTAAAATCCTGATCAGTACCTGCTACCACTTTTTGGACATCTTCAGAGAATTTAACATAATTTCTTACTAAACAAATATTTAACACATACAAAATCTGCTGCAAACACCATTGATGTTTGTGACATTTGAAATACTCTGAGTAACTTTCAGGCAAAAGCTGTTAGTTAGAAACCCAGCTGCTGTTCCTAAGATGGGATGTCTTGTGACATCCTTACAACAACTACATGTCTCTGCATTAGCACAAAGTACTACATGGTTTTTTCTCAGAGATGAATTTTTAGACTGAGCCATGCTGCCCTAATATTTTCTGTAAGCCTGGGCTCCACAGAGCTAAGGAAAATGGCATCTCTCCAAAACATTAACATTCCCATCAGAGATCAAGGGATGTGGAGGACCCTGCGTCCAGTCACCTTCCAGCCCTTGTCTGGCATCAGGCAGGTTGTTAGAAGTTGTGGAAGCAGAAATCTCTACCCCATATCAACACTACCATGTTCTTCCCAACAAGGATGTGTCTTACTCTTGTGTGTGGTATGTTTAGCCTCCACATTCTTTTAACATCCTCCATACCATCCTCTGACTCTTCCTCTGTGTGCTTGTGGGAGGGCAGCAAACACTTCAGTATCACCCATGTGTTGCAAGCAGTACTGAAAGGTTTCATATTTCCAGGCTGATACGGAAAAACACTCTAGGAATTGACCCAGATTGTAAATTAAATGGAAGAAATTTCCCATGGTGCCATTTCTGGAGAACTCTTATTTCTCCCCTATGTCCTCAGAAAAGCACATTACTGGGTTTTTTCTCCATCTCAGTACAACCTGTTTGCTGGCCTTAACTTTCAACCTGGTTAACGAAGCACAGCAAATGAAGCTTATATGATTCACATGGTGCTTTTCTAAGCATCTGCTTTAAATCACTTATCTGAGAGTCTGAGACATGGTCCAAAGTGGCAAAGTGGCAGCCAGAATTGCATCTCACTAATTAATTGGCTCATAGCTCACAGATGGATGTGAAATCATTCATATACAGCATTTTTCAGAGCTTTTATGTCTGTGTGTTTTCCAGACTTGACCTAAAAGGATCTACAGGAAAAGCAAATGCAGCAAACACCACTCACTCAGCACAACCCCACACAGCGCTCCATGGCAGTACCGACCCAGAGAGAGAATCTTGGCTGGGACACTGAGTTGTCCTGAGCTAGTGGAAAAGCAGATCATTGCCAAGAGATGTGGGAAACAGCATTTTTGTCAGCTCCAAGTGGGCATGCAGTGGGAAAAATGAGGGATCTTTGTATCTGACATTTCCCATGGAAAGCTGGTGATCCTGCTTCAGACTTAACATTGCCACCAAAACGGGACAAGGAAAATCCCCTTGGTATCAGCCTCAGAAATGACCTATGAACCCCAGGAATCCCAGTCCCAGGACCTCTGGTCTCCTTTCACTTGATCTGCAGCCACTGCAGCACTAGGATTCCTCATAACTATTAGGGGAAATTTCAGAGCTTTTTCCTGTGAAATTTTTCATTGTTGTAATCTCTAGAACTCAAGATAGATAGCAACTAAAGTGCCTTCCTAGACATGCAGTCTGAAAACTTTCACCGGATGACCATAAGGATTTTCAAAATCTTACGTTACAGCTGTGGATCCAAGTAAAAATGATAAATATATTTATTTTCAATGGCATGATACAACCACTGGGAAAAATATTTAAATTAATAGTGTTTGTATAGTATTAAAACCTCTGCTCCTCTTTCAGGAAATGAGAGCACCTGTGTAAACATTTGATCGAGAGAAGTTAAAGGTCACATTACCACTATGTAGTCTGTGGCCTCTGAAGGTTAAAATCTCCTTTTACAAAAAAAATATCCTTGCCTTGAAGAGGTTGGGCAGGTATTCCCTTGGCTGCTGTTTCAACCTTTGGCCTCAGTCCTACAAGCACTTACACACATGCTCAAATATAAGCATGCAAGTGTCTCTACTGTACTGCTCAGAGGAGTGTGATGAGGCTCCACTTACTGGTGTTGTGGGGTGGTCTGATGTTATGATGTTGGACACTTGATGCTTCCCTGTTTTATTGGAATAACCATTTATTGGGATTGCTTTAGAACCAGAACCAGAACCAGCCAACACAATCCAGACTCCCTGTAACTCAAAGAGCCCCTCGGCTGGTTCTGAGATGGTGCTTCAAAGCAATTGACTCTTTCAGCATCTAGTTCTCATAGGACATTTTTTCGTAATGAGCCTTATCAAGAGTATCAGCTCTTTAAATGAAATACAAAGTACTGTAGTTGTGAAGTCACCATTTTGTGATTAGGTAATGAATACTCTCAATTTTGTTTGATATTTTTCTCAATTTTGTTTGATATTTTTATGTTCTTTCTTACTGTGTTATTCTTGAGGTAGTGGTTTTAGCTTCTAGCTGCATAGAAGCACATTTGCAACAGTTTTTCCTCCTTCTTAGAGTGATATGTTACAAATGCCAGAGTGATTTTAGGAGTCCAGCTTCCAAGAGGCTTGGGTGCTAATGCATCTAATATGAATATTCAAACCTTACTTGAAGTCAGGTGATTTGAGAATATCTTCAGTTTAACTGATCTACAGTTTATTGTATAGTGTTTTGCTCTCAAATCATGTTATTTAACCCTTCTGGATACATTTCCGATAACTTACACTGTCTCATATCTTCTCTTACAACTTTTATTTCCTCTTACATATAGCCATAATAGAACTGTGATGTCCTACCACATTGCTGAGTTCCTAGAATCTCAATGTTTGTGAGACCTACACTGAAGTTCACATCATTGCACTCAGCATGAGTTGCTTTCTAACAAAGGCAAGGGACCTTAGCAATTAAATTTGTCTCCTGGCACAGAGTGGCTCTAGCCAAGATGTGTGGTCAAATATAGGCCAGAAAAAATGTGCTTCAATTTAGTGGAGAGATAAAACTCATAGATGAGGTCATGTCCCCAGTACTTGTAAGACTCCACTCTGATGCCTGAGAACTCATCACCCTCATATAATCTGTCTTTCAGAAGGGGATATCAGCCATCTGCAATAGGTTGCAGGTGGATGCCAACACTGGTGCTGTCTCCAGTAGAGTCATATGCCATCAAAAGATTCCTGCTTTGACAAACAATAGTATAACAAAATAAACTTTTCTGGTAAAATTCCCAAGTATGGTTTTTCACATTTAGTCACACAGGTAAAATGAACTTTTTAAAGATCCTGTTAGCAGATTGTGATGTTGCTGCTTGGCTCGAGTGTCTCCGTACAGCAGTTGCTGAAGCAGCAGGGCTATCAAGTGTTAGATGCTGGAGTTTTTGGGCTATCAGTGCTGAATGCTGCAGTTGCACTGCTGGAGTGTGGAAGTGAGATGACAGTCTTAAATGTGTAATGAAATGCTTCTGGGTGGGAAGGAGACGAAAGGCAGCTGCTCTTAGCTCTGCTGGTAATCTGCCTCTGGCTATTGCTCTCCCTACTCCTTCTGCCACTAAAGGCACATCTAAAAGACTGTAATTTCTAAAGGACTGGTATATCTACAGTATAAAATGTACTAGTGGTGTGAATTCAGCTTGTGCTGGGGCTCTTTGCATCTGTTACTCACTTCAGGAATGATCTTGCTATGTCTTTTGTGGTATCTCTGCCACCTCACATTCACTGCCAAAAAAAAGTAATTGCTGACTGCAAGCATCTGCCTATTCAGTGTGTCACTGAGGTAGCTGACCTTTACAGCTTCACAGTCAGTGCATTGCTGCAGTGAAAATTATGCTAGCTTCTTCTTTGATATCTGGAAGGGGTAAAATCAATTTTTTTACCCTCTGGTCATAGTTACATTATTTGCATGGTGATTCCCTGCAGCAAGTGTGTCCCCAAAGCAGTCATCAGTTACAGTATGAGGCTGAGTTTTCTGCTTTGTAAGAATCTGGCAATGAAGATTTCCTGTAATGCTACAATTTGCATCTCAAATGATGCCAGATTTAACTGCCACATGTGTATATCAGTTTGGAAGGCACAGGTTTTCCAGATCACAACATCTATGACAGAGAACTATGATTTGTAGTCATCAGTATACATATTTCTTGCATTTTCTGAGTTTCAGACATGAGCTATTATGAAACACATTCTTAGAAGACAACTGTCCTCTCCTGTGTATGATGCTTTAGAAAGGATTCCCAAATATCTTGTTCAAGTCTCTAAAACCCTAAGTTGTTTGGTTTGTTAGTGTTTTATCTGTCTTACAGGTCTTTTTACTTTCTTTTAGCTAAGTAGAATTAAAGAATGGAATTAAGCTGATCATTTCATGAGGGTATGAGTAATTTTTAAAAACATATATAAGAAAACAGTAAGGGGGGAAAGGCACATTTTTAACCCTCAGGTTTAGTACAACCAACAAAAAATACATCAGCTTCCAAATCTTGAAAAACCTTGGTCAGACTTCAGAAGTTCAGTAGTAGCAGTTCTGCTGGTGTTTCTCATCTTCTGCAGAATTTAGCTAGCGTATCTAACACTGTGGAACCACTGAACCATTGAACATCAGTTTTCAACAGGAATGAGACAAAAAGGAGAAAATAAGTACAAGATTGTACTTGCAACTTTCTGTCTGTTAACATTTATCTCAGCGGTGACAGATCTTATCTTCCTTTTGTGAGGGATTGATAACAATCATGGGGTTGATAACAATCAGACAGATCAGGCTCTTAAGCATTATGGAAACCTGCTGGGGTTTTTTATTCACAGTAGTCTCTCATTTGGTGACTGTCATTTGATGGACAGGACCACAGGGAGTAATTTCTGTCATACAGTAATTGAGAAGGAAAACCTGCTCTTCATTAAAGTGATGTGGAATGAATTTTGTGGGCAATAATATTTTTTTGTTGGTAGCTTCAGCAGTTTTTCTGCCATGTAATAACAGTGGTGCCTTGAATAGTTCTCTGAGCCACAAAGCCCTTGAATCAACCCACAGTGGCACCTGCTGCTCCAGAACATCTTTCCAGGTACACTGAATCCCTCTCACAAATATCTGGGCACTGCTGCACTTTATTTTCCTGCTTGTGTTGTCTATGTATTATTTTCTCACCATGGTCAGAAAAATTTATTCCATTTCATGGAAACACAGTCACTGAGCTGGAAATGCTGGTTAAGAAGGAACAGTGAACTTTGTTTTCATGGGCTTTCTGCTTTTGCCAAAGGGGGCAAGTTTTCAGAAATACTAGGCATAACTTGTCTTGTAAACTGAGCCTT
>WEIT01019940.1:2060-32886 GCA_013389985.1 Dryoscopus gambensis | reverse complement strand
ATTTTAAGTTCGAGCTGAGCTTTGGCCTCCCTAATTATTTTCCTACATGCTCTAGCAGCCCTCTTAAATACTTCCTGAGAGACCTGACCCTCCTTCCAAAGATGATACAGCCTTTTTTTATTCCTAAGTTCCTCCAAGACCTCCTTGCCCATCCAGGCTGGACGTTTACCTCGTCGACTCATCTTTCGGCACACAGGGACAGTCCGTTCCTGTGCCCTCAAGATCTCCGCCTTGAAGCATGTCCACCCCTCCTGAACTCCTTTGTTTTTAAGAACTGCTTCCCAAGGAACTCTCTGAATAAGTTTCCTAAACAGGTCAAAGTCTGCCCTGCGGAAATCCAATGTAAGAGTCTTATTGATACTTCTGCTGATATCACCAATTATTGAGAACTCTATTATTTCATGATCACTCTGCCCCAAGCGGCCTCCAACCACCACATCTTCCACCAGCCCTTCTCTATTTGCAAACAGCAAATCTAACATAGTCCCTCCCCTGGTAGGTTCACCCACCAGCTGTGACAAAAAGTTGCCATCCATACATTCTAAAAATACACTTGCAAAACCATTCTGTTTTGGAGTAACTGTGCTGTGCCATGAATAAAATCCAGAAAAAAAAGGAAAGCATGTGTCATATCACAACAGTCTCATATTTCCTCTGAGACAGAGAGTCTCAAGAGAGGGACTTCTGTGACTCATACAACTCATACAAAAGAAATTTCCACAAAAAGAGGGAAAATCTACCAATTGTCCTTTGCCAAGTTTTGGCAATTACTGTATGGAAGCTCCCCCAGGGTGTGCAATAAAGAACCCTGAGAAAAAGACCCCTAAGGCTGGAGCCAGAGGAATTCCTCATACTGGAAAAAAATTGCATGGAAAGTCCCTTCAGTGATGGAAAGGCTAATCTTCAGTGGACAACTGTGACTGAAGTTCACTGAGATGGTAAAATCCTTTCCATTTATTCAAGTTCAAACAAGTTCCCAGCTGGAGTCCATCAAATTGGAAAATGGGTACAGTTCAGAAGAAGGTGAGGAGTTATGGGACTTATAATTTTCTTTCCTGAAACTTCTAAAGACTTTTTTTCCCCAAAGAACTCATTTGCTTTCTTTTGTTAGATGATAAAATTTGAAACAAAAATGCATAAGAGAAAAATAAAGGGAGAAGGGTAAACTGGAAAAAAATAATCTCAAGATAAACTACATCTGCTGTTTTCCTTTTTTTTTTTTTTGAGGTTTCCAGACTGGTGTTGGGAAATTTTGAATTTGTTCATTTCGACAAAGTGATCCCTTGCATATCTTTGAAAAGAGATTTGCACATGTACTTAGAAGAGACATTTCTCAAAAAAGTGATGACCAACTCTTTCCTCCATGGAATTGCTATTGCATGTGCGTGCACACACAGCACACAGTTTCCAGGTAATTTGTAGTGTCCATCTGACAGAAGATGATTATCTGCCGCTTTGGTACTCTCTACTAGTGTGCTTCGCTCTGTGTTTGTGTTTATGGAAAATGCACAGTACTGACAAACACATTATTCTGTTTATCTGCACCACATAACACAAGATATACAAGAGGATGGGATTCCTCATTGTGTCCTGGTAATACAGAGGAAAAACTAGGAAAAACTGACTTAATGTAGAGAATAATCCCCAAGTAGATGAGCATTCTGGAAGGTCCTGTAATGGCTCAGGACAGTGCCAGCTGCAGCAGAGTGTGTATACTGTTATGAAAGAGGTTTGTGTGTCTGTGTGTGCAAACTGATGCAGGTGTGTGTAACCATCCATCTGAGACTAGGGATTATCTATTGGATACCAGGACTGAGATTTGGTTGCCTTAGCATTGGCATTTAGTCTAATCTGAAATACTTTGCAATGTCCTGACATCTGGATGTGATTGGCAGAAGGTCAAGTGTCCTCCGGACACTCAACATCCTTTTGGGCCAGCAGGTAGAAGTCAGATAGGAAATCTCTGGCCATATAAACCAACATGTTTGGTTCACTGAATTCTTCAGAATATGATTGTTAAAAAGACACATTTTGTCTTAAAGATCTAATAGTTTGTCAATTTTGTCTAATAATTTGTCAAAAGATCTAATTTTGACATTACTGAGGTAAACCTGCTAAAATCAGTGATGCTTCTCTAGCAAGTACAGAGTTTTGTCTTCCACCTTCCACTTCATGGTGTTACATTCTCTGTCACTGAATTAAATTTTGATAAAACAAATACATCAACTTGTATTTAAATACTATTTATGCCAAAATCCCTATAGAGGAGTAAGAGGAAAAATGTAAGCTTGTTTGAATTCCAAACAAGAGAAAAGGAAAGCAAATAATACTCGTAGAAATTCTTTGAGACAAAAGTTTTTAACCATTCGCCTACAATAAAATACACAGGTAAAGAAATGCAAGAGCTTAGATCAGAATGTTTTCAAATAAGTATTCAATGCCAGACCGGCACATTACTGGTAAATTACCACATCCATGAACATTGGGGTAGCTTGGAGACCTTTTAATTTCAAAATTGTGCCTTGGAAGCCTATCAAACTGAGGGAAATGTGCTTGTTTCTACTGAGTATGAAGGGCCACTGTGTCATCTCAGCCCTGGTAGCTGCCAGCTTTGCTCCAGCAAAGGCAACTATTGAGAATTCTTCCTGCCAGTGCTATGCGAAGGTGAGGAATTCCCTCTGTGACTTATCTACTTAACAATTATTGCTTTACAAATTCTAATCAAGGCTTTGTGACCTGAGATTTACTCAGAAGTGCTTAGCTAAGGAAATAAGACCTCAGTGAGAGTGAGAGTTGTGCTACGGCTGTGGTGACAGGTGTGTAACTCATGATGTTCTTTATTCTGTCAGCGATGTGCAGACACTTCTGGCAGCTACGGCCATTGTAAAGCAATACAAGGTGAAAAAGCAAATAAAGCTTTAAAGGTGCTTCAGAGTCTGAAGAATTGTCCAGGAGAACTGAACTGTAATTCTGTATTTCTGAGAAGAATTTGCCACCCTCTATTTTTTTCAGAGTAGTTTCAGGAGCCACAGCATCTGTCACTCCCAAATTTGCAGTGTTCATGGAGTCCAAATGTCTGCTCACAACTTTCGAAAGCATGTGTTGGTGATGCCATTGAAGTGGGCAGCACTGATCATTCACTCCAGATGAACAGACATTGATTTTGTTATCTCTTATGCAAATTGTGGCACTGGGGAATAAGGAAAGGATACCAAGTGTCATCTTATAATACTGTTCATATCTTTAAAAGTCGTTGCAGCTGTGATGGGAAACCCTAGAAGAAGTACAGCATGTCGTCGGAGAGGAGGAGTCACTGTAAGCGCTGCATGCCAGACAATTCGACATTTCCTCCCCAGCTGTTCAAGCCACCTGGGTGTTTCCATGCAGAATAGTGTGGGAAAAGATGTGATGGAGTTGAGCTGCGGGCTGTGGGACGTGCCTGCAGAAGCACATGGCAGCACAAAGGAGCACATGGCGGCACAGAGAGGCTTAGAGGAGTGAACAGCACATGATCACCCCATAGAAGGACATTTAGAAAGCGTGTTGCTGATGTGGCAACACGGGATAGGTCACATAGTGAGAATTACCATGTAAGGAAATACTGTGTCTTGAAAAAGTATATAAAACTAGCTAGTTTCTTTGAATAAACAATTCAGATTCCCTGCCGGTCTGAGTCGTGTCTCAGTTGCTACAGAATAGCAAGATTTACTGGCAGTCTGTGGTCACATTACCCAAGAATTTAATCTCTGAAAAAAACGTGTTAGTTCTAGGGAACCTCAATTCTCAGATCTTCTTTTCCTGGAACATTATAAGAGTATATCTGAAGATTTATCACTTTGCAGACAGAAGATAAAAGGGGATTCCAGCAACCACTTTCAATCATCTGTTTAAGCCCAGGAGTAGTGGACTCAAATAGATTAGCCATGATAGTTAACTCCAGAGCCTCCCAAGAGGGCGTCATTTTCAGAATTCCAAAACATTAACTCTGATGGACTTCTAAGAGAAATTTGTTTTTTCTTTATTGAAATATCTTTAAATTTGACCTTCTTTTAAAGCCAACTGTAACAGGACCTGGTGCTGAGCGATGCCAGGAAATGACCACCTGCTTCCCAGCTTTCTGTGTGGGAACTGGAAAAAAAGGGCTCTCTCTACCAGACCTGTAGGGTTTAGGATATGGTAAACTGGACACATCAAAGGGTAGTGCTTTTGCTTTCAGCTCTGAACAACAAAAAGATGCTTAAAATTAAGATTCAAAGCCTGTAATTAAGGTCTATAGAGATTATGAGATTGCAGAACTAGGTGCTACTGCATCTTGACAGTGTATGAAGATCAAAGGCAATTACTTCAGCAACCAAACAGGGATTTAGAAGTCCAGCTTTTAGCATGTGCTTCTGAAAAATCTCGGCCTGTGTTAAGTATAACTGAAAGGAATGCAGCTTTTCAAAACAGAAGTTCTTGCACATGTGAATATTGCTTTCCACATGCAAACAATGTGTGTACACAGACGGGTGTATAGTCCCTCGATCAATGCGGGATTTTTTCTGGTTGGTTGGATTTTTGTGGTCAGAGTGCCAATAAATTTCATCCCAGCATGGATTAACCTACATATTGTGTGTTAGACACCAGGGGTAATTATTTTTCACTCTTTTTTCCTCTAGTCATCTCCCAGTTGAAGTTCTCTATTCAGTTTCCAAGCCCACACTTCTATGAAGTGGACAAATTGTAGATAATCCAGAGAATGGGAGCAAGAATGACAACAGTCTTGAAAAACATGACCTTTGAAGGAAAGTGTAAGGGACAGAGTTTGTTTAGTCTAAAGAAGCAGGGCCTACTGGTGACATGGTAACAGCTCGCTGATATATATAAAGCTATTATGAAGAGGCCAGGGATAAATTGTTCTGTGAACATTTGGAAGCTAGACAAGAAACAATTGACCTTTCAGCAAAGAAGATTCAGGTGATATTTTAGGAAAAAAATTTTTATAAGTACAATTAAGCATTGCAACATGCTACTGAAAGAGACAGTGAAATCTCCTCATGCAGACTTCATGACAAACATCTGTCAGGAATGGTCTTGGCAGGAGGGAGACTTGGCATCCAAGTGAGGGGATTGTCTAAATGCCCTTTGAAGTCCTGTTCCAGTTTACTTTTCTGTGCCTATAAATTTTCTTTGTGCATGTCTCTTGCTTGCACACTGTAAGAAATATGATGATCTAAAAGTGCTGATTTGAAGGTGTGCCCTTGGATAGCTTCAATACTGAGGTGTTCAACCCGTGATATGTTTCCTTATCTGGTATTGAAGTCATCAGTGGACAAGGTGACCTGGCAGGAGCCTCCTGGTGTCTTAACAAGCCCTGGAGCATTTTGTGAAGGCCTCTGAGCCACCAGAGCCCTTAGGGTGGGTGCCAAAGGGGTCCCTTAACACAGTTTAAAGCATTTTTTAAAGCCATCCTCTGCTTTCTTCTGTGCTCCCTACAGCCCAGTGTAACAGAATGAGTCTCTGGAGTAAAAGAAACAGAGTGACTGTGGGTTTTACTGTACTGAATGAAATCCAAAATGTTTCATTTCTTCTTGTAGGAGACTGTGATTTGAGAAAGATGGATGAATGGGACTCAAATGCGTAACACTGAAGATGTGTGAGGTTTTTCTACCTCCATTAGGTTCCAATGGCTCTGTGACTTGCTAACAGCAAAATGCTAATGCAAACTGCTTTTTAGCTTGCTGTGGGATGGGAATAATAGAAGATCAGTACTTATGTTGCTTTGACACTCCAGATGATTTTCTGAGGCTCTGAAAAGGTCATTGACAAATATTGCTGGTTTGGTTTCACTTGAAGCTTCTGCAGAATTTGAACAGCATGAGTCAGCAAAACAACAAATGTTTTACCTGAAAAATATGTTGTTCATAGTATTTTATTTTTAAGAAGAAAAATGACCCATTCTGGAAAATTTTCTGAAATTTCTATGCCTTTTAAAATTTTACTGAAAAAATTATAATTTTCTCAATTTATTATTTTGTCAGTATTTCTTTATCATTCTGCCCTCCAGCTTCCCTTTTCCCTCATATTGTCATAGGCTTTTCAGACCCTGCAGTGCCCTGGGAATGCCTGGTGTGAAAGCACATCTGCACATAGGTGGTGCTTATAGGGTTGCCACTTAATCAACTTGGTCCTTTAATTGGTGGGTTTTGGGTGTTTTTTAACTTTCAAATCCTCTCTTACATCTTGTTTCTGTTATTACTCCTGGTGTAGAGCTGGATCACATGCTTTTTTTTCTGTTTTTATTCTGTTGGAGGATGACTGGCCAAGGAAAATGTATCTTTTGCTCCAGTGGATTTTATTTCCTTTCATGACAGCACCTCTGTGTCAATTGGTCTGTTCAGCCTGGAGAAGAGGAGACTGAGGGGAGGCCTCATTACAGTCTACAGTTTCTTCATGAGGGGAAGAGGCAGGGCAGGCATTGATCTCTTCTCTGTGGTGACCAGTGACAGGACCCAAGGGAAAGGCCTGACATTGTGTCAGGGGAGGTTTGGGTTGGATATTAGGAAAAGGTTCTTCACCCAGAGCATGTTTGGGCAGTGCAACAGGCTCCTCAGGGCAGTGGTCACAACACCAAGCCTGACAGAGTTCAAGAAATGTTTGGACAATGCTCTCAGACACGTGATGTGGTTCTTGGGGTTGGTGCTGTGCAGGGCTGGGAGTTGGACTTGATGATCCTGGTGGGTCCCTTCCAACTCAGCTTATTCTGTGAATCTGTGATCCTATGATTCTGCCTCAGTCCTCCTGGATCTGATCCTGGGTTTGTCTTTCTCTGATACTTAAAGAGCTGTGTTTAGATTTACCTCTATTAACTGTGCAGTTACCCTGAATGACACGACAGTGGCACCTCACAATTTCTCTGTAGCTGTATGAGACAGGATTCAGAAACACAAAGCTGTGTGTTGGCCTCAGACCTGAGTCACTTACATCATCCTGACTTTTGATATCTACTGTTGGTCATGACTCTCTAAAACCTGTCAGGTACTTGGGAGACTATAAAGCAATACCAAACAGCTTTTTTTGTTGTTGTTCTGTGTTTTGTCTTTGCAGTCAATTTTTTTACTATTGTTTCTTCTTTCCAATAGCTTTGTTAGCCTTGTTTGGTGCTGAAATTCCAACTTGGCACTAGAGGGTTTAGTTTTTCTGTGTTCCATGGCCTCTTGCTGTTACAACATAAGGTTACAAAACTTGCTCTCAGTTTCCTGGCCACAGCTGATTCCTGCAGGCTGCCAGCAGACCACTTTTCCCAACCAGAGCTGTAATCCGCTGCAGCAGTATTGCTTCCTTACATACAGAGAGGGTATTCCAATTTTGATATTTTCCCACAATATCTGTTTGAAATTTCAGAAATCTATCAAATCTTTGCTTTTACTGCAAAACCTCTTATGTTAATGCTTGACGTGTATGTGGTTTGCTTTAAGCTGACTATTCAGGACTACTGAGTACACACATTCCTCTATTTAATGATGCCAAATCTTAAATTTGGTGAGATTACTGCTAAGCCACCATGGAATGCAATCTTGTCTTGCACACACATCCTGGCACCATCTACATGGGGTAAAATATAATGTCTCAGAGTAGATTTTCTTGTAAGATGGCCAGGCTTAGACTTTGAATTGTTTCAGTTTGTAAATCCTTGTTCTAGAAAGAGCCTTGTTGGTTGCCCTAAAGCGCTCAGCAGCAGCAGCTCTCAAGGCAAAAACCTCAATTCCTCTCCTGGCCCCAAAGTATTTTATAAAACTTATGCCATCCACCCAAAGGTGAGTAGAGGGAATCCCTCCATTCTAAATATATGGTCACGGATATCCTCATCCCATTATCCCTCTGAGTGTACCTCCTTTCTCTGTTCTCCACAGGCTGGCTTTATTTAACCCCTGATCCTACATTCCTTGTGAGGCATCACATGTTCATTCAAGCTGTTCTGTAAGGCTGTGGTGTTTTATGACAAAGCTTTCCTTTTGATCAGTTTTACTCTTCCAAGTATCTGCTCCATGGTCTATGACTTTTGCCATATTTCTTCACTTTGCTTTAACCATGTGAAGGCACCTGCACTTTTGATAAATGTGTATGAAGTCCATATAGTTGGCTGCTCCTGCTGGTTGCTCTATTTCACACTTACTCATCCAGGCACTTCCCAATTGCTTTTGTCTTTCAGAATTTCCTCAATCTTGAGTTTTGGTGACCTTAGTCCTGGTGGACTCCAGGTCATTGGTCTTTATCCTGCCATTGCCTCGCTGGCAGCTGGTGGGGGTTTGTCAGCCTGGTCTCCCCTTGTCACATCACTGCTTGACACATAACAGGCCAGCCATGAAGTCTCACTGACCCCCACAGTCTGTGCAAAGCCTTCTCATTCTTTCACTCTTCCGGAAGTGCCCTCGATGGAGTCTGGATTTTCAGTAGGTATCACTCTCTTTCGATGGGGATTGCTTGCCTGGAGTCTGTGCATGAATCTTTACTGTCAACATTATGTCCCTTGGTTTATTTCGGTTTACAGGACCTTGCAGACCATCTGCTTGCTTTCTCAGTCTCTCTAGTAAAATAGATTGTGTCCTGTCTCTTAAAAATGAGGGGTGTATAACTAATTTTTGAAACATTTTACTAGGTATGACCATAGCAAGTATTTCCTCTTTTAAGCACAAATAAGTCTCTGTTCTGCTCTGTCTCAGAACCAAAGTTTAACAATGAGCTTTGCTTACTGAAACGCTGCAACCTTGATGGGCTTTGTTTCCATATGCACACAGAATCCTTGTATTTCTCTAGACTCCTTTTTCCTCCAACACCTACTCCTCTCCCCAGTTTCCATGCAGAGGCCTAACCTGTCCTGTTCACTTTCTGCCAATGACTTCTATAGTGCATGTAAATGAACCATTTCCTAAAGAAGGCTCTGTGTTTGTTTTAAGGAAAATAAAATCTGTAATAACCTATTGAATCAGGAATAAAGGAGCCTTCTGTGGGAAGTGAAGAATCAAAGTTGCACTGAGCTCTGAATTGTCACTTCATTTGAACCTGATAATGCCCAGCTTCTCAATCTTTCCTTCTGAATTCAGTGTACCCCCTCTCTTGTCCCTAAAAAGGTGTCCCTGTACCATTTATTTCCTCTTTATTTTCCTTTTAAGTCTCAGTGGTGTGAATGAAAACAAAGGCTTTTTTTTTGAAAAAGAACATTTTCCAACAATTGCTCAAGGGACTCACTTGGGCTTGAGTTTGTCTCATTTCATCTGTATCTCAAGCCCAGAAAACTGTGACTTCAGATGTCACTTGTGATTTTGCTTAAATCTGAGCACAGATTTAAGTGCCTTCTCAGAAAATCCAGTTCTAAATGAGCCATGTGTGTATTGACTGCATAGAAGAGACACAGGTTCAAGAAAAATACTCAAGGATGTTGACATGTCTCTGAAGGAACTTCTTGCAGCAGGTCCCAAAGCCCAAGTGAGGAACCCTTGTAGTCCGAAGGATGCTGTTTAAGTGGGGGGTTTCCCACAAAACATTTTATGCATGATTAGGGCCTACATAAAGAGCAGGATGGTTTTTTCTGCATTTATGTCTCATGACAGTGTGTTCCCAGAAATGGTTTTAGAGAGTGAACAGACCCAAAGAATGAGGCAAAGCATGCACTTGATACTTCTTTGCTGATTGGAGACATAGGAATGGATGTTGATATTCGGGAGACTGTCAATCATTATTCCTAACCCGAATTGCTCCCTGATTCTTGTGTGATCAGAAACGAATAAGCAGATCTTCTCTGCTGGTGCTCCTGTGGTATTTAAATTACTGAAACTGCACAGGATGGTTTAAATTATCTCTGAACAATAAAGCCTATCCAGGCTTTTGGTGAATCCACTAAAACCTTTTAGTCTGGTTATAAGGAGGCTATATTTGTAAATGAGTTTATTTTCCTGCTGTTTCTGAAATGTTAATAACTGAAAATACTTTATAAGACTGTATTTTACTACAGGATTGTGGGGGTTTTGTTCCAATTACCAACTCTCCATTAAATATTTTTACTAAAATTGTTTGCCTTATTTTACATTCATGCTCATGAAATGAAATCTCAGAATTACCATATGCTAAAGCGGTGGATATACTTTGGTGGAACAAAGTCTTGCCAATATGCTGGACAGAATATGAATTCCTGACTGGACTTTGTGTACTTCTGTTGCTCTGCAGGCTGCAGTGTGAGTGACTGCCTGTTCTGACCTAGTGGTATGAAAGCTAAGAAATAGGGAGACTTCCTTGAGCTGTGGGTTCATTTCCTCAGCCTCTCTCCTGGCTGAAGTGTAAGAAATGTGTACCACACGTTAGAGAAAAATGGGATCCTGTTGTTCAGTGTGAGTGTTGTCACATTGGTAATGCCAACATCTTATTGAAGAAAACTGACCAGTGTGAAAGGCAGTGGTTATGTGACCATTTAATACAGGAAACCTTAGAAGTCAAGAGTATACAGAGAAGTAAAGGATACTTACGTACAATGGATAATTCCTCATGTGAATTTCCAGTTTGTCATTTGAATAATTGCTTTTAAGTGCAATGATTTGAGTAATTTTAACTGAATTGAAAATGAAATGTTTTTTAACATAGAATGTTTCCCTGATCTTTTTGTCCTGTTCCCAAAAATGTGGAAAGCTGTGCAATTGTTGTCCTTTGCCCCAAAGCTGACTCTATTTCTACTCTTTTTGGTTATATTTTGACAGTGCTGAGCCTGGAAGATTTCAGATTTGTACTTGGGACAGCTAGTTAGTATAGCAGTGAAGAAGACTAGCAACAATTGTCCTCCTTTTAAGTCTTTTGTTAGAGAAACCTATTGTGTCTCATGTGAGTGCAGGAACATGAAGGGAGAGCCCACAGGGAGATTGCAGTGGATATAAAATAGAGCCCCAGAAGATGTGAGAGAACCAACCAAATGTCAAAAGTTCTTTATATCACTTGTAATTTCACTGAGTTAGAAATATATTTTAGACCACTAGAACACCCATTGCTTTCTGCCATGCTTTGAGCATGACCTGAACATCATTACCTACAGTGGGAGGGACTCCCAGATGCTCCTGAGGAGGTTCCAGTTTCTCTTTTACTCTTCTTTCATTTGCTGTTGTTGCTCTCACAAGACAATCTTTCAAACTGCAGGTTTCATCACTCCTATTGTAACCACAGTGGGAGGTTGTTAGCAGTTGGCAGTGCTGAATTCATCAGTGTGTTTGAGAAGACCTTGGAGTTCTTTGCAGCTGTGGGCAGAAAGCAGCTGGTGCTGCTGCAGAGGGTAGGGATGAGGTGCTCCTGCCCAGCAGCTGGCTGCAGTGGCTGCCGATACTGCTGTAAATTCCTACTCTGCCAGCAAAGCCTCCTGCTGGAGGCATGGCTTTTGTTAGCAAAATTTGTTCAGAGATATACCTGTCACCTCCACAAATGCATTTTCTATGCTGCTATACAGGCATAGATTTGGGAAGAGGGAGAAATTATATTTACAGGAGTGTTTTTGCTGGTATGAATGTTTTGGGTTGAAGTGGTGAATGTCTTTGCACTCCTAAGTGAGGGAATTAAGCTGGCAAAAGCACAATGTCACTGTCAAAGAGCAGAAGGCATTGGTAGTGCAGGAGCTTTGATTTCAGGACTGGAAATAAATATACATACATATGTACACACATATGTATCTACATACATACATGTAGATATGTTTTATAATACTGATATGTTTATAAACACTTTATGTAATATATGTATCTGTATGTGTTCTAAACAATATCTATTCCAAATTACATTTTTTGCTGTGACTTCCTTGAAGCCACCCAGAAATACAAACCTATCATGAAAGCAGAGAAATGGCATGTAACATTGAAATAAATTATATGTACACGTACAGCTTCATATCATGTCTAAATCCTGGAGGTACAGTTAAGCACTGTGGTCACGTTCTGCACGTCAAGCAGAAACACAAGACTATTGTTTGCAAGAGCAAATGCTGAACCTAGCCCCAGTCTTGCTAGAAAGGATATGTAGCAAGGACAGTTAATTTTTTTCTCAGTTCGGGTTAGCCAACTGGGTCAATTCATATTCAGACACCAAAGGAAGGGAAAACAAATCACAAGTTGTTTGGGAAATCTTTTTATAGTTTGAGTCTGGCTTGGAACTTTTGGGACTCTATCCTTCGTTTAGGTTGACTTTCTACATAGTGTGGTCTTCTGGGATTCCGAAGGACTATGAGAAATATGTATTGTCTAGTGACCTCCTTATGATCTAAAAGACTGTGTCATGTCGTGTCATGTCACATTTTGACATGAGTGCCTTGTTACAGGGCCCAGGAATGAAGGGGATTTTTGCCTTAGAGAGGACAGGGTGAGATTTTAAATACTGCTGCAATTATTTTCTGTTTGTTGCATGATCCGGCTGGGAACATTTATAGTTGTGCTGAGCTGCAGTGTAACTCGGTGAGACTATAAGATGTTCTATCTTCCCACCATCACCAATTCTTTGACACTGACTGACATCCTGAAACAAGGAGCAGAATGGCCAGACAAGAAAGTTGCTTATTGAAACAATGAGTTTCCTGAAATAAACAGAGCAGTTTTGCATCAGCAGGCCTGTTCCATCCCTGGAACAATGCTGGGCATTTGTATCAGCTAAATGAGGTTAGTGTTTTGCAAAGTCTTACGGAAGTCTGTGTGTCACTATGGGCACTGGCAGATAAAGCCAACACGATAATAACTGAGGTCATGGAGAAGAAAAGGGAAGGAAAGTGAGATCTGAACCAGATATTTAAAGTGCTGAGATAGTTAATTAAAACGATGCAATTGCTCCAATATTAATTTCCCTTTCCCTGACATTTACCTCAAAACAACTTTTTGTTATCTAGTGCTTTTACTCATTTTCTCATACCAACAGAGTAGCTGCACTAACTCCCTGAAGCTACTCCAACTGTCCTCAGAGCGGAGACAAACATCTTCAGTCTTTAAAATGAAAGCCAAAGGCATGTCAGGAAAAGAAAGGACATTGGGAGAACCTTGCTGGGTTCCTTCCAAAGACAGTCCCCAGCTGAAACTGTTTTATGAAACACAGTGTGGCAGAGACCTGATAAAGCTTTTTAGTTTTGTTTCATGGCTGAGTTGTTCCTGATGGCTTCCAGGAGACAACCTTGAGTTACTTTCAAGAAAGAATAAATTAAATTTCATTGTCTTCATTTGTCAAATAATGATGAAATTTGGTCTCCTTTCTCTTCCACTGTCTTTATTGTTGATGGAATATTGGTACCTGTGCATGTGAAAGAGTATATATGTACTCTTTGCAGATTGGTCATAGATAACCCAGACTAATGGTCCTTCAGCAGAGTCCTTTGGTGGCACAAGTTTCCTATTCATGTCCTGCTCCTCCTGGCTTGTGCACACAAGCACAGACATCCATATCTCGATGTAAACTGCTGCTCCTCTGGACTGTCACATGAGCTAAGGCATTCTCCCTTCATACATTTGAGCAGCAGAAGTAAGAAAAAGCCCTGTGACATATCTCCTCAAAGCTGAGAAGGGATTGTTTGCAGGTTTGTTTTCTGAACGCTTCTATCTCACTCATTTCCATGACATGAGCAAAGCCATCACCTGAGGGATTTGGTGTTTGGGCTCTGGGCTGTCTTTTGCAAAGGCCAAGAACATTTCACATTGCATCCACTGCTGCAATGTCCCTCCACTGTGCTAAAGCTGGGAAGTTGGTGGTACTGGGTAATGTGTAAGCTGCATTAGCCTAGAGAAACAGCACATACAGTGTATAAACACAGTTTAAATAGTTTGGTGAATCTCTNTTAGGGCATGGGTTTTGTGTATTTTTTTTTTTTTTTTTTTTTTTTTTTTTTTTTGTGTGTGTGTGTGTAAAAGCTGTATGTGAGAGCCAAGAAAGCGCAACAGTGCCAGGAATTAATTTGCTGTCTTCAAAAGACAATTGGCCTTAATTACCAGATCCAAAGAAATGAAGTTAATGTGATGCAACAAGGAAATGCCATGTCCCATTAGGAAAAGATGTTTTCAGTTAAATCAGTGTTGTGGTGGCACAGTTGCGTGGGTTTACATGAATAAGCCCTGCTCTGGAAGAAGAACCTGGTTAAGAANACCTGGTTAAGAAAAAAAGATCTCAATCCTGAAATCCTTGCTGGAGTAAGTTATGTTACACTAGTCTAAACTGTTCCTAAGGGCAAGATCTGTGTAAGTACCTGAGGCTGAGAGGTAATATTCAGGTAGTCTGATGGAGTTCAGGTAGTAGCGACAACTTTAAGCCCTGATTCTGTGTTTCATCATTATGAAGCAGCACATTTTGGCAAATGGTTCTCTTCAGTTACACATGTAGAATATCTGGGAGTGACTGCATCATAAAACACAAAGCTATACATAAACTCTCTTTCAGGCTGGGTAAGTACTGTTCAAAATGTGCTTAAATGCTTTTTCATAAATAAATAAATACATAAATAAATACTGATAATTAATATTTTATATATATTATATAGCGTGAACATGATCACTGTATACTTTTATATGAGTAAATATAAATATCATTGATACTTATTTAAGTATTTTAAAATGTGGGAAGTTCATGTTCCTTTTATGATGGAAAAACCAATGAGTGATATAAATAAATCATGTTTTGCCAAGTCATTGAATTACATAAATGGTTCCAATTTAATTATCCTTAATCGTTTGCTCTGAGCTATAGGAAGTTAATAAACACAAAATAATGGCCACCACCAGGCTATAGAATTAGAGCAGACAATATATTCTATTAATTGAGTATCTTTTCTTCCTATTTAGCTCTACAGCATATGAGACTGCAAAATTGGTGCCTTCCAAACATATTGGAATAGTCTATAAAAATAAAGGATGTGGAGAACTTTAGGCCAGTCAGCCTCACCTCTTTCCCTTGGAAGGTGATGGAGCAAATAATTCTGGAAATCATTTCTAAACCTGTGAAGGACAAGATGATTGAGAGTAGTCAGTAGGGGTTACTGACTATGAGGAGGAATCCTGCTCAGTCAGATAACCTGTGATGAGATCACTGTTTCAGTGGATGAGGGCAGAGCAGATGTTGTTTAAATTGACATTAGCCAGACTTTCCACAATATCTCTCATAGCATCCTCATAGGCAAGTTGATGAGGCACAGGGTAAGTAGATGCACAGTGAAGTGGTTGAAAAACTGGCTGAGTTTCCAGGATCAAAGGGTTGTGATGAGCAGCAAAATCCAGATGGAGGCCAGACACAGGTGATGTACCCAGGGGCCGGCACTGCCAGTATTCTGTAACTTTTACACTAATGACCTGGGTGATAGGGCAGAACACACCCTCAGCAAATTCACAGATAATACAAAAGGGAGAGGAGAGGCTGACACGCCAGAAAGCTGTGCTGCCATTTAGAGGATCCTCCGTATTCTAGAGAAATGGGCTGTCAGGAAACGCAGGAAGTTCGGTAAAGAAAAAAGCCATGTCCTGTCTCTGGAGAGGAACAAGCTTCCTCAGACCAGCTGGAAAGCAGCTTTGCAGAGTAGGTCTGAGGTTCCTGGTGGACAATATGTGTCCTTGTGCCAAAAGTTACCAGCAGCCATAGGTGGCCTGGAGGGGTTATAGATTCTCCATCCTTGGAGATATTTAAAACTTTACTGAACACAGCCCTGAGCAGTGAGCTCTAGCTGACTCTGCTTTGAGCAGAGGGTTGGACTGGTTGATGTCTAGAGGTACCTTCCAGTCTCAAAGAGTCTTTGATTCTTAATGTGGGAAGAAAAGCTATGAAGATGAACACTGAGAATGAACAAAGTGCTCCATAACTGTGGTGGAAGAGGGAGCACCTCACTTTTCATCTGGCCACTGAGAAAATTCCTCTTCAAGGTGTGTCTTGAGCAGAATCCTTGAGCTGATATGACAGCATTGTGCAGGATAGATCTTTATGTCTCTTAAAACATGGGCATGACAAACTTTGTTGCGGTCCAAACCACCTGAACCTGTACCTACGGAGGACAAAGGTTAATGTGCAGCTTCTGTATTTGTCCTGAATCTTACTTCCTTTTCTTGCATGAGCTCTATAGAAAGTAGGTGTTTGTCCTGGCTTTGGCTGGGATAGAGTTAATTTTCTTTTTAGCAGCTGATAGAGTGCTGTGGTTTAGATGTAGGATAAGAATAATGTCAATAACACACTGATGTTTTAGTTGTTGCTGAGCAGTGCTTACACTGTAAAGGACTTTTCAGGTTCTCAAATCACCTCACCAGTGAGGAGACTGAGGGTGCGTGATAATCTGGGAGGGGTTACAGCCAGGACATCTTGCCCCAACTGACCAAAGGGATATTCCCTACCATGCTGTAGAATAAAATGGGGAAATTGGCTGGGGGGTGGTGATCTGCCGCTCGGGGACTGGCTGGGTATCGCTCAGTGNTGTTGCTGAGCAGTGCTTACACTGTAAAGGACTTTTCAGGTTCTCAAATCACCTCACCAGTGAGGAGACTGAGGGTGCGTGATAATCTGGGAGGGGTTACAGCCAGGACATCTTGCCCCAACTGACCAAAGGGATATTCCCTACCATGCTGTAGAATAAAATGGGGAAATTGGCTGGGGGGTGGTGATCTGCCGCTCGGGGACTGGCTGGGTATCGCTCAGTGGGTGGTAAGCAACTGCATTGTGTTTCACTTGGTATGTATATTCTATTATTATTATGATTATTATTATTCCTCCTTCATCTTCTGTCCTAATAAATTACCTCAACCCACGAGTTTTACCTATTTTCTATTCACTCTCCCATCTCACTGGGGGAGTGAGCAAATGGCTGTGGGGCGCTTAGTTGCCTGCCAGGATAAACCACAACAGCATCATCCCTCATGTTCCAGTCTGGTCTTTAAGAAAGAAGGATTTATCATACTAAGGTATAAATACACTTCCCTGAGTGTACAGTCTATACACAGAAACTGGTGTTGTAATATGAAAACCACAGAGTTTACCTTTCCTGTAAGGACCTACTCTGTTCAACTGGCTGGTCACACCAGAGTAATGTTTACGCATAAGGTCAAGCATAAGCCTGAGAAGGTAATAGGTTAAAATCTCTTTTCCAGTGAAAGCAGTGAGACCTTTCATATTCACTTCAATAAAGCCAAAGTTTTACTCTGTATATGGCATAACGATCTGCAGGTCCTTTAAAAGGATTCTCTCTAAAACAGCAGTGATATCATCAGGAATCCAAATATTAGAGGAGATTCAGAGTCTAATTTTATGCAAACAATATTTTACTATAATTTTATAATGCCAGTGACAGAGCTCTTTCATAACCACAATAACTTGGTCGTCTCATTTTTTCCCCTTTGCTTATTTTGTTCATGTTTATAGATGTGGGCAGTTATGTAAAAAAAAAATTTTAACCTATAACAAAGCTGTTTTCAGTTAGTGACACAGCAAAAACTTACACTTCTGAAAAGAGCACTGTAGTGTCCCATTTATTTATTCCTTGGCTAAATTGTGGCTCCATCACTCTCTTTTTTTGCTTGTGGGATTTTTTTTTGGTATCCATTTTGTGAAATAAAGTTGGCTGCATGCTGAGAATACACACATTAATTTTAAACCAAAGTGAATTTATTTAGCTTATTTATAAATCTGTCAGAATCAAAAACTATGGAGAAGAAAGTTATTTATCTGATGCTACATTATTGTATAGCTTTAGGCAAAACAGAATCCATAGAATTGCAATCAGATTTGGGAAGGAGCTATGCTGTGTCCTTTGATTTTCTTCTTCCCATTGAGCTTTCCTGCAAGTAGATATTTATCCCTTTTAAATAGAGTCCCTGCCACAATCTCCAGCTTAGCTGTAACTCTATCTCTTTGTAGACTCTCCAAGGGTCTCAAAGGAGTCTTGGGTTTTTGGCTGCCAGTTCCTCCTTGCAGTTTTCTTCCTCCAGACTTGGTCCTTAGGCTGTCTCCTTTGACTGACTGGAATTGTTGCAGAAGGTTTAAATTCATCTTAACAGCTGCAGCTCACTTCTCCAAGATTAAATGAGGGCTAACCTATTCATTTTAGATTGGGAATCATACACTCAGAACAAAAGCATTTGAGAGAAAAAAGTGATAAGCACAATTGGCTCCCCTAGGCAGTGACCCAACTCTGTCCAAACAAGTTACCATGTACAAGCAAGTGTTTGCCAGCAATCCTCTATAATTTCTGAGATAAGCAGAATTTGGGGCAATTTATATATGACTGCCTGTATGAAAAAATACAGTTCCCTTTGCTTTGGGAAAGTATTTAGCAGCAGGCAAAGAACTCTCTTGCAAAAATGAGTTAAGAGTTTCCACAAACTTTGTTCCACGCTCTCAGGCTCGGTGCAGGTTCTGCCTTTACGAGACAGTGTTATCTTGTGTCACCACTCAATTCCGGCCTGAGCTGGCCCCTGGTGACACAGCAGAGGAGGGAGCCTGATGTGTAGCCAGTGACCCCTCATCTCCATATCACTGAGCACTCTGCCTCCAGCTTTGTTCGTGCCGGCCTAGAGATACCATTACATGTTTCCATTCATTACTGCTCCCACTCACTTCTGTAGCACTGCTGAGCACTTCAGTTTCTGTTGTCTACTCTCTTGAGAGGACAGGAAGGGTTTTTCCCTGGATATGTTTTGCTACATTTTGACAAAGGACATACAAAATTTAATACCCCAAACAGGAAATACTGGACATGTAAAAGTAATGTATCTTTGCAGCATAAATATTTTCACTGTAAATACAAGTTCTGTTGCTTAATTTTTGCTTATTTCACACTGACGCAGGGTTTCTTTGCATGTTGGAATCTTTTGCAGGGCAGCATTGCAGAAGCAGAGGCTGACATACCTCCCTTGCCATTGGTACTTCTGCCCTGGCTTTGCTGCAGATTCACCATGCAGGTTTCACACAGATGATGCTGAACACACACAAGAGAGTAGCACCCTTGGTTTGTTGTCAGGGTTTTTTACACCCTATTGATCAAATGGGTGCTCTGCTGGACTTAGGCTTCCTTTTGTATTGGAGAATCTCAATATCCCTAAACTTGTTTAATGTGGAAAATCAACACATTCTCCATCATCATTAAGATAGAAACAGCATTTTTTTGCCATTATGTTATGACTGTCGTGGAATATATAATAATATATTTATATATGTATAAAGCCCTTAAAATTTTGTGTGAAGTCCTTGAGAGGTGCCAGACAGCACATGCTACCAAAGAGTTATTTTTGTGCCAAAATCCAGGATTGTTGTGTTGCAATCAGGAAATTGGTGTTTCTGTTGTTTTCTGGTGGCCTCAGTGGGGATCTGCTGGAGAACTGGAAGCATGAGGAAGTTGGCAGCCATCCCTTACCAGCCCGAGCTGCAGCACTGCCCGTGCAGTGCTCAGCAGTTTTAGAGCAATGGCTGTGTGTGAGCTGCCAGAAGCCCCTTTCCAAAGGCACTCTTACAACTGAATGTTCTCAGTATATGCCTCCGGTCATCCCTTTGCCTTCATTTTTGGGATTTTAAGGAAGGTGCTGTTAAGGACAGTAGAGCCTCTGCAAGATTTCTAGGGGTGTTCCTGAAACTAAACCCCTCAGTGATGCATCAGCTAGTTTGTTCCTGCTTTGTATGTGTATGAAGGACACTTCACCAGCAACAGGAGAAGCCATCTACTGTTGAAAGTATTTGCAGCATATCATGCTGCAAATGTTCAACCCTGAGATCCAGTCAGGACGGACAGGAATTTTCCCCAAATGAGAACTGCTGAATGGAGATCTCTGAGGTATCACGTGATCTGGAAACTTTAAATTGCTTCCCCTTTGTGTCATCATCACCCTTCCCACAAAACGTTTGATTTTGTAATATTGGAGACATCATGCATTAATTACTTGGTCCTGTTCATATTTCATTTATATGATCACCAGTGGGATCTTCTTACCTGAAGCATAGATAATTGAATATTCCAGATACAGGAAATCTGGAAAATTAAGATTTTGTGGAGTGTTCACCTGACTGTCATTAGTTTGTTGTGATGTGTTTTGATTTCATGAAGCACAGCTGTGACACTTCTTTCTGCATAAATGCATAAATCTGTATATATTGGTAGCTGTCTGGCATGTTGAACAGTTTTTTTAATGACAAGGTTTTAAAGACACGAATAAACAGAATTTTTAAACGTTTGTTTTTCCTTCTACAGTTGCCTCATGACAGTGTTTGCATTGGCTTAACTGGTTCTGATCATACAGTCTGTAAGGTAATACCAGCAAAGTATTGTGAGCAGGCAGCTGGGGAATGGCCCCACATAGGTGGAGGAGCAGTAAGTAAGTAAATACATCCTTTAAAAGTACCATAGTTTGCAGGTTGTTTGTGGGATATGTGGAACAATGACATAAAGAAACTGCTTGAAAAACTGTGAGTTCAGATATCAGACTGGAGTCAGATCTAAGAATTTCCAGTCTGCTGATCCAACCTTTGAATCTGTTTTGCTTCACTGTTGCTGGGAAGCAGATGTGGAGGGCATGTTTACACTATCAGATAACAGTCTCTGCCCTAGTTTACACCTGGTCCCCTGCCTAAATGTTAGTTCATTCCTGAGCTTCCTTTTCCGGTCAACCAGCCTTCTTCAAAACAAAATGCAGATTTGCTTCTGGGGAGTTTCTCCTGGTTTCTCTTTATTTTCAACAGACTCTGCAGGTCACACCTGCCTCCCTTTGCATGGTGCAAACCTCCAGCACTCCCCATAGGTTTTGAACCCAGATATACTTCTCTGAGCTTCCATGAGGGTAATCTCACATTACTGTCCCACACTATTTTAGACACTCTGAGATGATTTCTTCTCCCACTCTACTGTGACTTGGTGTCCAAAGGAGATCCTCAGTCAGATGCAGTGCAATGTGGACACAGTCAATATTGGCTTGATAGGCAAAGATTGCTCTCAGGGATGGGATGTATAAAGAAGTGTAGACACAGCTAGTTACCTCTGTTCACAAGTGTTATTGGGGGTTGTTTCAGTCTTATTCAGACTCACATCAGAGCAATGCTCTCCTAAACATCATCCATCTTGGGAAATACGGCAGAAAAGATCCACAACACTTCTTGGAGGGTGAGCACTGTGCATCAACTGGACTGAGAATTGGCAGTGAATTTCAGAGTTCTGTGGCAGCACTCTGCCGCCTACATAAATAACTAGCTAGAATGTGTGAGTTGGGGGGAGGCTGTTACTCAGACTCTGGATTAAAATCAGAGACTGAAAAGACAGACACTGTGTCTCAAGCTTTTTTCTCTTCACACTGTCTCTCTTTGCAAGCCTTTCCTCCCTGCTTTCTGAGAACACCCTCTGTTCTTACTCTGACCCTCCTGTCAGTGCTGTTCTGCTCATTCATGTGCTGCCCTTATCGCTGGCAGCAAAGTGAGGCTGGTGAAATGATGGTCTTGGTGCTGCCTGTATGGTCAGTACTTGGGATCATCCTTTTCGTACTGTCTGCTTTCCCTAGAAGCACACTCCTCTCCACCACATGATGAGCTGGAGGGCTGCAGGAAGGGAATATGGAAGCAACACATCACCACAGCACATAGCAGACCACCACTCAGCTGACAGAGAGACTGTGAGCTATCAAGGATTATAACTTTCTTATTGTTAATTTCCATATTTGTGCTGCTCCTATTTTAGTTTGGTCAAAAATGTGGGGTTTGTGATTTAACTATCCTGAACACTGGTTAGACATTCAGATATTGCTGTTGTTCATTTTTTTCAGTGATTGCTTTATCATACACACAACACAAGATACATACAGAGATGGGAAAATGTTGTGTGTGTGCATGTACATATGTAGATAGACACAGCTATGGATATCTCTGTATCCATGTGCATATATACATAGACACATAAAAGAAGACAGGGACAGAACAAGAAAGAGAAATAAAATGACCATATATATTTCTTGCTTTGATTCTGTACTACTAATGTTTTCACTTCTTGTTTCATGACTTGAGACTGTGATACAACTTGGGCTGTATCTTTTGGCAACATTTTCCCCAGTGAAGGCCAGGCTGAAGAAATACAGCAAAAGATAATTCCGTGTAACAGGAAGCAATAATTCACACAAATGTGAAATTAAAGAAACTTCAGCCAGACTTGCTTCTACAAAATCTTACTGTCTACTTTATGCCTGGCAATCAAAGAGATTTGGCTAGCAAGTAACAACATCTTGTGAAATGTTTAGTGCTTTACTTCTGAAAGCAAAAAATGTGAAGTTCCTGTAGGTAAAAAGAGGGATGAAGAGCTGTCCCATGAACCCAGTAATACTGACACACGGATGTGTCGTAAGATTCTGCACAATGATTTCTGAGGGGATTTCCCTAATCTTTTTCTACAGTTAATCACATGAGAACTCTCTTCAACATATTTAGAATAAGAGGAAACCTGCATAATTAAGATTGTGAAGTCAAAAACTAACAAAAAGACAGGATTTATGTTGCTGTCACTAATTAAGTTCTGTTGGGCTGAAGGGGGCGGGGTTTTTTTTTTTTGTTTTGTTTTGGTTTGGTTTTTTGGTTTTTTTTGTTTTTTTGTTTTTTTTTTTTTACTTTTGGCATGTCTTTCATCCATGAAAGACTCTCAGCTTTGCAGAGGCTGGAAGGTTTGAGAATTCACCCAAGCTAAGTAATTCTATGTCTGAAACAACATCTGAAGAAAACATCAAAACAGCTCATTGAAGCATTTGGAAATGGAAAGGCTTGTTGGTGCAGTTGGGGTTCAAAGTAGGCACCTATTCCTAAACTGGGCACAAAAATGATGGTTTCCTTTTCTGTTTCTGCATTCTGGTGTGTAGGAAAGCCATTGCCCAAAATGCTGTTAGGGGCCAGGAATGAGGAACTGGCCACACTAGGAGCCTGAGGAAGCCAAAGAGTGAGGTGACTTTCTGGTGGTTTTATAGTTCCAATCAGGAAGACAGAACCTCCTCTCCCACCTGGAAAATTGTGTAGGAGTCTCCTTGGGAAGGTAGACCTGACTTTTGTGATTCTTCTGTCAGCAAGGAAAACGCCTGGAAACAAATAATATAACCTCTGATTTAGGAAAAATATTCCAAATAATCTAAACTTCTTTTTAACTTTTCTTATTAAACACCCCATGCTTTCCAAATTAATTTTTGAATATTCCAGAATTCATTTAAACTGAAGCTTTCAGGACCTGTGCTGTTGGTGGGGTTTTTTTGTTTGTTTTGTTTTATTTTTGTTTTTGGTTTTGGTTTGTTTGTTTGTTTGTAGAATCTTTCCCTCATTGCTAGGAAAATGTGGTGGATAGCCAAACAAGAGACTGCAAATCCTCATGGGGTAAGGAACAAATATCTCCTCAGCCTAAGCAGACAGAAGACAAGAACTGAGAATCTGCAAGGGTCTGTCCTTAAATGTCTCTTTTGAATAGAGCCAAGCTCCCTGGAAACATCCAGAGAGAATGTAAAAAATTATAAATATGGTAAAGACAGGACATATAGGTATGGGCTAAATCCTCAGCCCGACCTTGGTGAGGTAAGGATGTCCAGTGCTGCCCTTTTGACAGTAGGTAAAACTGCATAGCAACCTTGTTTGGGTTGCCATGCTAACTGTAAGCAAAAGCAGCTCTCTTGTTTCCTTGAGCATTAGGTTTGTTACCCCTTCCCTTCCCCCTCCCCCTTCCCCTTCCCCTTCCCCTTCCCCTTCCCTTCCCCAACTCCCCAAACTTCCCTTCCCAAATGGATGTCTCCCAGCTGGGGCAAATCCTCCTCTCCTGTGTACAAGCCTTGATGCTTTTATGTCTTCAAGGGCTCGGGCCAGTCTGCTCTGTCCTCATCCTCTGTGCACACAGACTCCATTCAGGACCACAACTGTTCTTGAGACAACCAGGCTCTGGAAGCACAGCCCCTCCTCTCACTGCACTGCTGTGTGAGCAGAGATGGGCCCCTTGCAGACCCTGGATTTTCCTTCCTAATTCCTCCAGTCTGTGGAGGGGAAGGGAGATGGACTTCAATGGAGATATTCCCTACTGCCAAAAATGATCTGACAAGAGTGTGTGTATGTTATCTTCTTGTAACCATGGAAACAGACAAAAATTAGTCAGTTGGATACAACCAGACTGTTTTCAGCTTCTGGAAAGGAAAAAGGCTCCCTTTTATTCTTGATCTGGAATTGGCAGTCCTGCCACTGACATGGGGGAAGGTTATGTTTAGTGCGTGGAATATTTTTACCATGATACTTGATACTAAAATTCACCTAGCTTCAGGGAAGTTTGCCACTCTTGACTTGGGGATTTCCTTTCTTTTATTTGTTTGTTACAACACCACACATTTAGGCCTCCTGAGATAGCCTTATTAAAATCACAACCTGGCTATGACATCATTGTAGCATACATGGGGATATGGGAGCATTATGAATATACTCCAAGAAGTCTGAAGTGCAATACATGGGAATCACTTTGTAATTTTTGTATTTTATTTTAATTTTATATTATTGTAAATGAACACCATGTAACGTAAATGATAAACCTTGTGCTAGTGACTTATAAATGTATTTGCTTGTAAGTGTATTCACTTGTAAGAGTTAAGAGCATGAATCAGTTTGTATTTTAAAGCTGACTGTGTGAGTTCTAACAACTGAAAATTTCCATCTAGATATCTAAGTATGTTTTATGGTATATGTACAACTTTTTTTGGAGTTCTGATCTTGGGATCATGCTATATGAAAAAGTACAGAGAAATCAATATCCATCACAACAAAATTCTGGTCTGTGGTGTAATGTCAAAAATTCCATTAAATCATTTTGAAAGCCCCCACTGGGTGACGTATCCAAGCAGACACAAGATTCAAGGAAATTTACTCTTTTCCTGCAAGAGTTTCAAAGCTGCAGATGAGACTCAGCTGTATCATGGTCAAACTGAAACAAACTTCAGTTTCTGTAATTAATGGATTTAAACTCAGGGCTCCCTGCAGGCTCTACCTCAGCCAAGAATCTCCAGAGGGCTGAAATCTGTAGCCACATCCTGCCTGCTGTGATAGGTCCGTATCTACTTCCAGCTCTTTCTCCTCTGCTTTGGTGAGGGGTGAAAAATACAGAATGAGGCTGTGTATGTGTATATAAGACTCTGTGCTGCTGCCATCATCAATCTTTCTGACTCTGCAACTCATGGCTACGGTGCATAATGTCTGGAACTTGGCCTACACTTATGCAGATGCCCAAAGTGAGGGAAAGCACACCTTGCTCTTTCAGTCTGCATACAGCAATCATGAAACATCACTACCATGCAATGCAAAGTAATTATGTTCTGGAAGAAGCATTAATTATAATGTATATGTATTTACACACACGTGTAGTAGATACGTGTGTATATCAATGAGTGGGTATATATGCATATATCTATATCTACATATATATATGGATATATGGATATGAATGCACATGTTTATCAGTCTAAATACATTTGTGTATTATGTGTATATATAAGTCCATTTGTGTGTGTGTATGTATACATTTACCACATATCAGGGAAATTACTGTAGATTACTTCTTGGTTGCATCTGTCTCCCCTTCACTCCTCTCAACCTATATGTTTTATCTCGGTGTTCTGATTTTGTGGCATGTCAGAAATCTTCCTTACTGTTTACTGAGTCAAAACTCATAATTTAATTGCTGTCAGAGACTGGCTGCTTGCAAGGACTCACTTGGAAACTCTCTGGTCCTGAATATGAGTTCAGAAAGTGAACTCTAATGAGCCCTTTCCTCCTCAATTAACTCACCATGGAAAGAAGTCTGGTTCTGGCTTCTTTGTCTGCAATTCTGCTGTCACAGACAGGGATGAAGGCTGAACAATGTGCATGGTATTAGCACAACTGCAGTGCTTGGGAAAGTTCCCTTCTAGGGAAGGCAAATGCTCAGGATATCCATGAAGGTTATCTTTCCTCTCCAGAAAGGCATATTCCTTACTTCTAATAATCTCTCTCCTTTGATAGGGGTTGTGAATTCCTATAAACTTCTACTGCTCATTTTGGGTGCCCTGCTTCCAACAGAAGGGAAAAAAAGTCTCAAAGAACATTATTTGGTTAGAAGTGCAGCTGTTAGTTATTAAATGAGTGTGGATTTAGCACTAATGTGATTTGGAGTCTAAGCAAATGTCAGAAGCAAATTAATACTGGGACCTTCTGAAATGCAACAAATGTATTTATTTATTTTGTTAAATTCTGTCCATTCTCAGCACTATAAAAAGGGAAAGAAACAGAGAATCTAATCTGTGGACTCATAGACTTGTTTGGGTTGGAAGGAACCTCTAAGATCACCGAGTCCAACCCCCCCCTGCCATGGGCAGGGACACCTTCTACTAGACCAGGTTGCTCAGAGCCACATGTAGCCTGGCCTTGAGAATTTCCAGGAATCGAGCATCCAAAACCCCTCTGGGACACCTGTTCCAGTGCCTCACCACCCTCACAGTAAAATGCCTTCCTAATATTATAGAATCATAGAATGGCCTGGGTTAGAAGGGACCTTAAAAATCATCTAGTTCCAACTCCCCTGCTGTGGACTAATCTAAATCTTATCTACCCTATTTCTGTTTGAAACCATTTCCCTTTGTCTTGTAACTCATGCCCTTGTAAAAAGTCCCTCTCCAACTTTCTTTTAGCCCCCCTTTATGTACTGGAAGGTGCTATAAGGTCTCCCCAGAGCCTTCTCTCCTCCAGGCTGGACAGCCTCAGCACTCTCAGCCTGTCCTCATAGAAAAGGTGCTGCAACTGCCTGAAAATCTTTACAGTCCTCTGGATCTGCTCCAACAGGTCCATGTCTTTCTTAGATCGAGGACTGCAGAGCTGGAGGCAGCATTCCAGGTGGGGTCTCACAAGGGCAGGATAGAGGGAGAAAGTCACCGCCCTTGCCCTGCTGGCCATGCTGCTTTTGCTGCAGCCCACAACCGGGTTGGCTTTCTGGGCTGCACAAGAGCACATTGCCAGGTCATGTTCAGGTACCCCCACGAACTTCTCCAGAGGGCTGTTCTCGATTCACTCACCACCCACCCTACCAATATCTGGTATTGCCCCGACACAGGTGAAGATCCTCTTTCATAGAAAAGGGAAGGAGACTATTTGAAAGACTTAGCAGTTGGTCGTTAATTTTTTTAGCAGTCTAAAGATGTGAACAGAGATGTAAAATATCTTGATATCTTTCTTAGTCTTACTCTCTTCCTTAGTGTCAGGATCAGCCAAAACTAAATCATTTCTGACAGATGTTATCCAGTCTGTGATGAACAGTTGTGGAGAGTCTACAGTTGTGGAGAGTCTACAGTTTCCCCAGGCAGCTTATTCCAGTATTAATTTTGCCAAGAGAAAATTTTCTCTAATAGTTAGTCTTGAAGAGTTAGTTTTCCACCTTTTTTTTTTTTTTTATCTCTGACCACATCAGATGAAGAACCGTTGGCTCCCTGCTTGTTTTATATAGCCTTTTATGTATTTATGTCAGCAAGCCTTCTGTTGGCTGGAGAAAACATAAACTTCTCTTAAAACACAAAGATTCAATGGTGCAGGACAGCACTTATAACACTCTGTGGGTCTATGAGAAGTCCTGCAGACTGTCATGAATTCATCTGCTCCTCAGCATGGCTTCACAGGCCAGGTGTGTGTCAATTACAATTGATGAACCACTCATCACACATAGATCACAATTTGGCTCATAGATCGTGATTCGGAAACCATCAATATAGATTGATGAGAACTCCTAGGTGGGACAGCTTACCACGTGTATTACTAGAGGTATTTGATGTACATGATATGTCTTACCACGTGCCCATGTAGTGGAGACAGGTACTTTTCTGCAGTTTGCCAAGATTTTTTTTCCTTCACTGCAGGTATGTGGGAGGTTAACCACTACAGGACAAGATGGGGCACTATGAGATTTGTGTGGATGGCTAATCTTCAAAAACAAATTTTGCAGTTAAAAGAATGTATATGGAATTGGTTTAGATTAAGCCTTACAGTAGGAAATATTTGAATCTTGTCTTCAAATAGCAGAGGCTAAACACTGCCTGTGTCAAGAGATCATCCCAACGCTTCAAATCTGGTGAGTTACCTATCACAGATCTGAAACAGGAACTTATTTACAGGCAATAGCCTAATTGAGAAGGTATTTAAATGAGTTTGAGCATATACTTTTGCCTTGCTCTGAACCAGGACCTTCTGTTTGAGTGGTCTCAATCCATTGCTGAAGAACATCTCTGTTACCATCATATTACACTCAGAGCCTCATTTGGATGTTTTATTTTCAATGAGTAAGCTGTTAGGTTCAATTTTGTTGTGTCTTTGTGTTCCAAATGTCAGCATATCTGGAGTTAATACATGGATAAAAGCTGGATGACTGGTCTAGACTCTCTGCATCCCTGTGTTCTTGATAACACCCTGTGACAGGACAGACATCGAGCCTTTGCTTTGGTTCTGGACATGGATCTTTGTTCAAACACTAGGTCTACAGGGGACCTTGTATTCATCATTCCTTTTTTAATTTATTCATCCCTCAGCTAAGTTTGTGACAATTATTCCTGAACAGGGTCTGTCTTAGATATTGAAAGGTTTTTAAAATCCCTCAGACATCTTAAGACCGCAATACTTTGTGGCTTCTGCCCTTTTAACAAGCATCCAACTTGTTTCAGGCTTACTGTATAGTGAGTCATTTTTGTAAGAGAAATGTGATTCTAATACAATTTAACTGAAGCTAGAAGAATACTGGCTGAGGTACATAGAAAAATAACATTACATAACATCAAATGAAGTGGGAATAAAAATTCATCTGTTTTTTCATGCTTGAATGACTTCTGAAATAATTGAAAACTGTGACTTGTAAAAAGGCAAGGGCCATGTGCCATAATGACACTTGATAACTTGAATTCAACAGTCAGATTGCAAATCTTTCCTCTTTCCATATTAAATTTTATTAGGAGTATTAGAGTTAATAACGCTCAATGCAGGTTTTGCCCCTCATGGCAAGGATCACTTCCAAATCCAATTTGACTGGGAAGGGTGCAGTATCATAGAAATAGATGAAGATATAGGTAAATTTGGCTAAATGTTGTTAAATCATAAATATTTTACCAGGAAAAAGTCTGGTGACTCTGAACAGGGTACCTGGAATCACCACAGAATCAGCTAGGAAGAGTCTACTAAAGAATACAGAAATATGAAGTTTGAATCTATTCAGAACACATCTGTATAGTGCTCTAACTCTCACAGCTAGAGAAATTTCTCTCTTGGGTCAAAATGAACAATTTTTTACCTTATTTGACAGAAATACTTTTTGTCTACAGACAAATCTGTCATTTCAAGGGTTATCCAGGGAAATTCCAAGGCAGTGCTAGTGCTTTGAGAATGGAAATGTTCTTACTTTCAGGCCTTTTAGTGATGTGGAAGTTTGATGATATGTTTCTGCAAATATAAGTCTACATTTACAGTCACCTGCTCTAGGTGAGCCTGCTTTAGCACGGGGGTTGCCTTTGGTGATTGTCAGAGATCCCTCCCAACCCCAGCCATTCTGTGATTCTATGTGATTCTGGTATCACTTACAGCTAATCAAGGGCCTTGTGTTACTTGCTCTGGGTGGGGCTTATGTTAGGGCTCATCCTGTCCAATATATCCAGTAAGGACTTGAGAGATGACAAGTTGCTGATGAAGGCAGCTACAAAGAGTTACAGAAGGACCTCATGGTGCTAAATTACTGGATGATGAAATGACAGATGAAATTCCATGTAACGTAAAGTGATGCACAGGAGAAAAACAATCTTGCATTTATGCATCCAGTGAAGAACTTCAAACTGCTATTGCCATGCAAAAAGCAGATTCTGGAGTTATTACAACCAATTTTACACACTCTTAGCAGTAGTGAAGCCAGAAAATCAAGTCTAAGGATTATTTAGGATGGATAAAGAAACAAAGCACACATCATTGTGCCTCTGTACAAATCCATGATTTGCTCTCATCCTGAATACACAATATCATTTCTTGTTCCTTCACCCTATTTCACTAGATAAATAGGGATAGTAAAAAAAATAAAAACCAAAAGGGTACAAAAAGGGCATCAGAAATTGCCAAAGATAGTAAAAAATAGGGATATTCTGCTCTAGAAGAAACAAGCAGACTAAGATTCATCAGCCCGGAAACTTCCAGAGGAATCTATAAAATCATGAAATGTGAATAATGGCAATATGAAATTATCCCCCATAAGATGATCAAGAGAAGATATTGAATGAATCTTGTAGAAGTTGTCTTACAGTTTTCAAAAACTATGGAAGTGTCCCTAAAACATGCAGATATGGCACCTGAAGACGTTTTAATGGTGAACACAAGGGTGGTACTGGGTTGATGTATGGACTTGATGATCTTAAAGGTCTTTTCTGACCTTAATGATTCTATGATTAATTAAAAAAAAGAAGACAGTACTTCTCTAATTAATGTGATGTTAAGGCTGTGCTGCAGTACATTGTAATTTGAAAAGATTATGTGGGTTCAAAAGGTGGGTAGATAAATTCATGGCAGAAAAATCCAAGGCATAGTCAATACACAGATGTTGCCTTTAACTCAGAAAGTTCATGAACCATAAATAATTGAAGTCTGATGAATATTTTTGGGTAATATCATTATATTCTTACACTGTCTTTTGTGTGTGTGCTAGACATCCAATACTGGCAACTGATGGAGACACATACTGGGGCTTCATGTCTTACCTTGGCTGTTCAAAGCCTTTATGATTTATCAATACCTGTAAGGTGACAGTGAGGATGAGAAGCCAGGAATACCTGATAACAGCTATGCCAGCAGCTGGGCTTCACCCATGTGTCAT
>WEIT01019934.1:7491-54833 GCA_013389985.1 Dryoscopus gambensis | reverse complement strand
ACCTCAATAACAGGGAATGGTTACTGTGTGTAGATAGGCATACGTGTGTCTATAGAAAATCTGGCAAGGCAAACGCCTTCCCAATCTACATGCCTTGCACAGTTCAGTCCTCAGATATTTATTAATTTGGAGGTAATCATCACACTGAATGTATAGGAAAGAAGAACCTCACTACGACTTGATCTTCTCCAATGAATTCATGGTGCTATTTTAAATATATTTTGCTAGACAAACAGTTTCAATCAAAACATCTTGTTTGTAAGTGTCTTAAGGGATACTAGCCATAGAGGAAAAATGACATTTCTTTATCAGCTATAATACATATAATGTGACATTCAAACACAACAAGTGCTACTCAATAGCTTGTAAGTCACAAAAGGTGAATGAAAACACTTACCTCTTTTGTAAAAAAAAAAAAAAAATTAAAAAAAGAAGATGGAAAATTCTCAACAGAAATATACACTTTGACTTAAAATATAGGGTAAGCAGCATTAAAAATTTCTAAGCACAAAGCCCGTCTATTAAAATCCTGAATAAATAGTAAGTCTAGCTAGGAAGAAGTGTCCTGTTAATGTAAGGTTAGTTAAGTCAAGGACAGTAAATGAAGCTGTCTTTCATATATGCCAGATTGATCTATCCAAACTGGGGCAAGCTGTGCCACCAAAAATGTATCTCTATAAGGTGTTAAAGGAGATCAAATGTTAACAAACACAGAAGAACAATTAATAAACAATAACTTCCCACTCCACCAGGAGCTGTTTAACTCACATGTACTGTTTATGTGATATTCAGCTCAAATGAATGCTCTAGTAAACAAGCTGTATGTGTAAGGCTACAGACCTCCAGAGGAACCAGAGAAAAGAGATTTGCAGTTTTTAAGAAATGCTTGAAAAACTACTCCCACAAAACCGATACAAAGCAACTGCAGCTACTCCGTGAGACCGTGCTCCTATCGTCTGCAAATGAAAGCCAGACAAATTCAACTAAGGAATCGGGTGCATAATTTAACACGAGCGTCGTCAATAAAGGGATGAAATGGTGGGTTCATCTTTTAGCTCATTCAAATGAGAACAAGATGTCTTTCTGGCTGATATGTTCTAGCCAAATAACAATTCGTATGGCTCCATAAAGAAGCGACTGGATGAAATCAAATGGCTTCCTCTGATATTACAATGAACTATTTTAGGTCAGCATTCAACAAAGTGTTCAGGAATTTACGCACAGAACTATGGCTATATTTGTACGACAGAGGATGTCCCAAAGGATATCTATCTTTTCTTGAGCTGGCCACCTGGGCATCTCTGCTTAAAGCTGTTTGGGATTTAGGAAAGACAAAACCCAGCATGTAAGTCCCTGGAGAAGTTAGGTATATTCCAAACACTCATTACTCACTCACACTAGCGATGGTGCCTACTTCTTGCCTAATAGTTTGGCACTTGCAGCACTTATCTAATTGTGAAGTCAACATATTGGGCCTCACTTCAGCCTGAGGCTTTTGAACTCAAATCCCATGAGAGTGCACAAATCATGAAGATATAGAAGACTTTCAAACTGCTGTGCAGTCAGGAATGGAAGAATCATGGCTCCAGAAATATCTGATCCTCATCTTATAGTGATGCCACTCATTTAGGGGAGGAAAGGGTTTACGGCTCTCATCCTTTCCTTCTGAAGAGTTTCTGGATAAAAATCAATAATTAGCTACTATAGATCAGAGTCTCACTGATTTTCTTACTCCCACAGGAGTGACCTTCTGCACCACAACATCTGACTCTGTGTATCTTCAGTTCTCAACTGTGTAACAGCTTTGGTCCAGCAAGTGAGATGAAAAACGTTGGGGTTTTGTCCTCTGAAAATCTCACAACTTGCTGGTTTGTACCCGTTCCTGGGTTGTGAAAAATTGTGACACCAAATGCTACCTGGCATGAGTAAACTAGAACCCCTCCTTCCTTTACACGTGCAAGAGCATAGTCATGGGATTTTTGTCAGAGAGAGATTCTTACCCTCCTCCTCTCTAAGAGAACAAGATTCTCTGTCTGTAAAAAGGCTCTGAATTCCTCATTTACAGAGGCACCTGCCTGTGGTGCTGAATTAGTTACCATAATTCATAGATCCAGACACATCACCTTGCCTGCAATTCCTATCAGCTGGTGAAAGTGTCTCAGGAATCAGGTTGCAAGTTGTTCCGTGTCTAGAACCCAAGCTCCCCCTTCTATACTGCTTTTGGACGCGTACTGATCTCAGCCCTGCCATCACTCCTGAGACTGACCACTTCACTCTTTCAGGCTGCCCATAGATGTCTGAGGAACTCCACAGCCTTCTTGAAATAGAGCTGTAGTTCTTTAATGAAAATTTCAGTCAGTTCCTTTATAGGCAGACATGCATTCCAAATTATCCAACTGTATGACCAGTGCAGAAAAACTCAGGAACATCCTGTTACCCAGTTTGGCTTCCTCATCATCTGTTTAGCTGATAGGAATTCTCCATAGCCTCAAATAAAACGTGAGGATTTCCCACAGCTGGATAAAATATTCCCTTGCAAGAAAACCGTCATGCCATGTACCAGCTGCCTGAAAACAAAATGTAGGCTAAGTCAGAAGTGATATAATCCTAGCAAATAGACCCAGAAAGTCCGTAAGACTGTATAGGTTCTTAAGCACACATTTCAGTGCTCCACTGGGTTACAGCTTTAATTACATATTTCATAACTACAAAAGGGTTCATTTAAGATACAGCTCAGAACAGAAATGTTAAGTGTGTGTTTTCTTTGCCCAAAGCGAAATGCTCACATACTCTGTGGAAGGCTGTTTAAATGAATAGCTTGGAAAAAGATGTATACAATGCCTACTGTAATGAGCCTACCCAAAGGTTAAATACAACAGAAAACAGACTTAAAATTCAGCCTTAACACCGAGACCACAGTTAGTGTTAATTTCCATGGCTCCAACAAAATTCCATAGCCCTGTTTTGGTTTTGCATCAGACAATGATCTTGTTCAGAACGTATTTCCCTGTGTATTTCAGACAAATGCATTGTGTATTTAAATGGAGATGTCTAAAAGGAATATTGCAAAAAGAAAAATTATCTTTGAATTCTAGCAGTCTCTGGGATAATATTTCTGATGATCTGTTGAGAAAATGAAAGGGGAACGTTACTATTCGCAGCAACCATTTATCTATTGAGCGACAACTTACTTTCTAGGAGCTGGTTCTCAGGATTCCTAATGTGCTTTCCTCTTGTTTATACCACCAGAGGAAATTCGGGTTGCAAAATTCAGCTGGAAAATTGCCATCACCTCTGGTGTTTTCACAAGCATCCCAAGCAGCACATGCAGCCGTGCCCACCAAAAGCTGTGAAGGACAGAGTGACAACTGCTGCAGTTTCACAAGGCCAGCCAGGGCTGAACCTTGGGCACAGGTCACAGCCACCATCAGTTCTAGACCATGGCTTTGTGTCATCAAAGTCCAAAAAGCAAAACCCCAAACTGAATATTCACGCTTTGGCAAACATCAAGAACTCTTCCATAAAATGAAACTTTCAGGTGAATGTTTCCCTTGAAGTAAAGTATTTCCTACACTGAAAATGTCTTGGTAGTGGCAAAAAAATCTGTTTTACCTAAGAGGTACTTAAATGATTATAATCAACATGCCCTCCAAAAATGTTATAAGCAGTGATCAGCTCATTTCCATACCACCTGCCCTGACTTGCAAGAGTGTGTCCTCTTCTTTACCTTGCAGAGAAGAAATTGAGGCACACAAAGAGTAATGTTAAGATTTCCAAAACCTGGTGATTTGTACTGTCTTGGAGTTTGAACATTAATCCGAATTTCCATAAACTTTCTGAATCCAGATCCCCTGAGTCTGAATCCAGTGCCCTCACTGGATTCTAACTAAACACATTGGAATGGACGCTGCCCAGAAAGGTTCACTGGGGCTGCAGGACTGACTAAATTGCATCCTGGAGTTGGCAAAGTTCCCAGTTATACCAGGAGGGCAAAATTGGAGTGCACACATAGCTGCACCTTCACCCCATCTGTGAAGGAGATGTTGCACTTTCTTGCAAAACAAGGTGAAGTGTTCAAAGGATTTTCCCTTTGCAACAACACATTTTTTAAATGTAACATCTAAAAATGGGTTTGGAATCATCGTGCTGTGCTGTTTCATTTTGCAGATGCGGTTTTCAAATATTCTTATAATCAGTAAATTCTGAATATAATCAGTGTTATGAATATGGCCAATCTGAGCATCATGTAACATTTTTAGAAGTCTTACAAAGACTTAATAAATTTTGCAAATATTTAGAAAGAGAATTAATGTAATATATGTAAAGATCTGCACATATTTGATAATCTTGAACCAATTTAATAAATCCTGTCCAGTTTTAATAAACATTGGATTAGGGTTAAACTTATTACAAACAATAAATTAATAATGAAAATGTTTAATGTGGACTGTATATACAGTACTTTTAAAATTTTAATTGTTTTTCAAACATCAGGAAAACATCCGCAAATCATGTTACAATTTTAAAAACTTTGTTATCCTGGAAAATATGCACATAACCCATACTGTTACCAACATGACTACTTCTAACATGCTACAAAAACTTGGTTTTCTTGCCCTTACAGAAGCAAAATCGTGTTCAAGTTGAAGCTATATTACAAGTACCTAAAATCAACATGATCATTATTTGGGTAATGATACGACAATCCGGGGGGGGAAAAAAAAAACACTGGATGTGTGAATTTATAAATTAACAGGGGAAAGTGCAAACAGAACCATGTTCTTAAATCTACCTCTGTTTACATGTGTAGCCACTTCTCAAGGGCAACACACCTGACATTACTAATTTATGGTGAAGCACAGCACATGCATAACCTTGTCCAGGGCCATCCCAAGCTTCTCCATAACGTTCACCCTGGGGTACCTGAGTTCTCCAATCAAATGAGGAACTGCTGCTGTTGGGAAAACTGAACTGCTGCATTTCTCACAGAAATGTACCATTTACAACAAAACTTTTATTTCTATTGTCCATACCACCCAGGGAACAATTCGGCGATGTAAGAGACACAAAAATGCCACAGCACCTTACATGTTAAAAATTAACCAAATGAAACATGGTAGAGTGGTGGGGACTTTTGAATTGGGATTTTTTTTTTTATTCAGGTTCATCTCAATGCAAAAGTTCTTCAATATTTTTTTTGTTATTTTATTGCAGATCATTCTCTTTTTCTCTGTTTCCCCCCCCCCTTTTTTTTTAAATTAATTACGAGATGTTTAAAAAATATCTGAATCTCTTGGGACGCCTGAACAAAGTGTGCTTGGTTATGGCCTGTACTTCTGGGAGGTGCTTAAGGAATCAAAAAAGGGACGATCTAGGTGAAAAGAATGCTTTGGGTAATAGATATAAGATGATAACTGAAAATAGAAATAAAATATAATGTAAGGATCCAGAGAGGATACATCAAAATAGCTAATCTATAAAACAGCAAAATATATATCCAAAGGATTGTGAAGTCACAATATCTGGGGGCTGGAGGGACCAAAAGGAGTGTCTCAAGGGATACCTGCCAGTATGGAAAGACAAGGTGTAACACCAAACTGGACACAGAAAGTATCCTACTGATCCCTTAAAAGGACTCTCTTTCATCCCTTTTTCCTAAATAATGTATTTACTACAGCATATGAAATACTGTCCCTGCTCTAACGAGACACATGCCCGCTGCACAGAGGACAGAAACTATGTCAGGCCAGGACAGCTGCAGGGCGAGGTCCATTCTAGTCTTGCAGTTTGATTTCTATTTTATACTTCCACAGAAAATATCTGTGCCCTTGGAAACTAAAGGCTTTTTCTGTAAAAATATCCTATTCCAAAACACTATGAGGAGAAATGTTTTATCCTTTGAGCAATGAATTGATACCTTAAGATATTCAGGAAGGGATCAGCAGACTCAGTCACTGCTTCAGATGCTTTTCACAATGGAAGCTTTGCTAGAGGTAGAGCAAGTGAGCCTGCAGGTCATTGGAACTGAGAATTAACTATCATTAAATAATTATAGAAACCAAACTGAGGGAATCACAGTGATTCTGTAAGCAGAAGACAGGACACGTTCTTCTCTGGTCTCTTCTAGTAACAAAACAAATGATATCAAGCATATAAAAGTTGGGTGGAACTAAATATTCACCTTAATTAGTCAGAAAGATGGAGCAATATTGTTTCTGCCTATCCAATTTTCCATTGGGTAATGTTGGTTTTTTTTTGTTTTTTTGGTTTTTTGTTTTACAGCGGAACTAAATATCTGAAACAATTAATTTGGAATCTTGGTTTATGAAATAAGAATTATTCTTAGGAATATACAGCAAAGTAAGTGGAGAAATGTCTATTAGAGGAATGAAGAGGAAGCCTAACTAACTTGAAATTTCTGTAAACAAGTCCTTTATTGCCTGAAAGTCAAAAGCCCATCAATCATAACCTTTCAATGTAGACAGAGACAACAAAGTTTGCAAAAATCTTCCATTGTCTTCTTCCACAAGTGATTTCCCTGGTTCTTCACATGCTTCCCTAGTCTCAGTAAACTGGAATTCTAACAGAGCTGTTTCAGGCACATAAGCCTGCAATAAAAATTATATTGATTTTAACAATCCCTCATCAAACTCTTAGAGTTTATTCTGTTATTATATCCCACGGTGCAATAGCTCTTGTCCACCTTCAGGTATGAAGTGGCACAAACTGTATTTTAACACAACTGCTCATCTAAGGAACAGCAGGGAGAGTCTTTGCATCAGCATAGCATAGTTTGCTCTCCCAACTGCTGCAGATCAGTGCCTAATAAAATCTTTCCTGAGTAAATCTGCCAATGAGAGGAGCTCCTGAACACACTCTTATAATCCAGCAGCTACAACTCTCTGCAGGAGAGGCATCCCTCCCCCTCACTTTCCATTAAACACATTGGCCCTTCCCATATAAATGAGCTGGAATGGTACAACAGCATTTTGCTTGGCAGGAACAGGGTTAACTCTGTGATACACCTTGATCACCAGCAGGTATCAAACTTTGTCAGGAAAGGAGATATCCTCCAAACAGGAAGAGACACAGCACTGCTGAGAATCCCCCATCAAATACAATAGAACATGAAGGTATGGCTCAGTTTTTAGCTCTGGCATCCAATAACGAGTCAGAACCCTGAGGACATTGTCTTACTCAGAGATGTGAAATGCAAATGAACAGTAACATTGACAACTCAAGACCAAGCACAAAACAAAGGACTTGAAAGCTACCTGGAAAGGTCTTGCATGAACACACATCTCCTCTTTTTTTNTGCTGATTTTTTTTTTTTTTTTTTTTTTTTTTTTTTTTTTTTTTTTTTTTTTTTTTTTTGTGGGCCAGAAACATATTCATTTATGTGAAGAAGTTAAATGGATGATTTTACTGATCACTGGAGTCCCTGAAAATGCTCTAGCAGAAAGAAAACCTTGAGATGGTACAGAAATCATTTAACAGTGAAAGTCACCAGGAGCTCAGAAAAACTGGCTCAACACAAAAAGTTGTGCTGTGTGAAATAGAACGGACGAATTCACTTTCCTAAAACATGGTCACAGGACTTTCCAAGATATTTTCCATCTTGAAGATTTATTCCTAAAGGTGTGAAAATCAGAGGTAGATCTTCCTATCTTCCTCTAGTGCTCTGTCCTAAACTCTCTAAGAAAGCCAGAGTAACAGTGTTTCTACCTGCTTAATTCTCCTTTGGCTCATGTGTTTGTGTTCTGTAAACAGAACCATCTAGCTGGGGAAAAAAAATCAGTCTCAATCTTCGTTTATGAAGGCCAAAAATTATTTTCAGTAAGCTGAGAAATGATAGCAAAAAGTCATATATATCAAGACAGAGTACTTTGCTGATTACCCCTGGGTTAACTCAGCAAGAGCCTCACCTCAGGGCTGCCACATATGTTTCACGAAAGTGGTCTGTGAGCTGCCCACATCAGCCCCTACCATGTCACTGGCAAAGCTAAGCCAAGAGGAGGGACAAATATATCAAGCCTTCAGCCCCAAAATATGATCCAGCCTGATGAGACCAGTGACAATTCCCCTCTGGAGCCTGGGAGTGCAGTTTTTCTTCAGGGAAGACCCCAGCCCTCCCTGTCCACACAGTGGGAGGAAATCTGGGCACAGAGGGAAGCACAGCACCCTTGGCACCCACCCCCAGTAGCCTGTCACAGAACCACCTACCCACTGTCCAGGCAGAGACCAGGAGAAGGAAGCCAGAGGATCAGCAGAGGTCCCCTGCTCAGCACAACCCCTGCGCTACTGAAACCCGTGAGGAGGGTTTGCAACAAATCTAAAACAGGTTCTGAGTTGGAGTTGTGTTACACAGTGAAAAGTGGGGTCATATTTACAAACTTCTCAGTGAAAGTGGGGCCAAATTTCAGTAATCCAATGTCAAGGCTGAATTTCACTTTCTCAAGGTAGGGTAGCGGGCTTCAGAAAGAAGCAGAACGAAACACATCAGGAGGCAATATTGCTTGATCTAAGGTTGAGGACATGCAAAAAATGAATTAATTTCACATGATTCCACCCCAGATATGATTCTCTTCCCAGCACCTTGGGAAAAAAGATATTTTATTAGAAACTGAGGGCAGAAAAAAAATTTGGCCTGTTCTATGGGAATCTGAAGATTATAAAAGCTTACGGGAGAACTCAGGAGACTTAAGACTAATAACAAGTACAGTAAATGTTTTTGTGAACCCAAAACAGGAGTGTATGCGGAACAATGACTTCCAAGCTGTGGGAAGGGTAATTGTTTGCTGGTAAACCGGTAAAAAATCTAGTGGAAGCAGTGTCTGGGGGAAAGAGGTCAAAGAGCAGTGAACTAATACATGGAAAAGAAATACTGAGAGCCCTTCCTGGACTGCAAGCACTCTCCTCTTTTTTCCCCCAGCAGCTGGTACATTTCCTGCTTTCTTGTCCTTGCATACATGTATAGCCGCATCTCTCAGGGGTTTTTTCCCTGGCTAAACCGCTCAGAGGTAAATTTGGAGGTTCAAACAAAATGTCTCTTTGTTATATCTTGAAGGGACAAAAGAAAACAGCAAGTGGTTTTATAGCATAAGCAGACAATTCAGCAGGGTAAAAGCACCTGGTATTGACACGCCTCATAGCTGTCTTACATATGTCCTAGTGCAAACATACTTCTTTGTTCCATCAAGAGATTTCTTGAAGTTTCTGTCTCCCTCTTTCTTCCTATCCAAAGAGACGAAATCTCTTTTTTGACACAAAGGTCCCAGTCTGAAAGCCAGAGACCCTCCAGTGCCTGTTCATATCTCTACCGGTGGCTGTTTTCTGTTAATATCCTCCTTCCCAAAACAGGAAGACTGAGTTGTGATCTGCTGAAACTCTCCCAGTTCAAGCAATGTTTTTCAAGCACAATGTAGTTTGTGCTTGAAGCCCACCACTTGCTGCTCTTTGTGCAGTATCCAAAGAGAGTTCGCTGACCACACAAGGCAGATATGTGAGGAACTTTGGGCTGAATGCCTCACCCCCAAACCAATTACCCAGAGTGTCTGACTGATGCCATATGATGAATTGCTCTCTCCTGGCTGCACTGACAGTGGAGGGAGTCTGGACACTCGCCTGAAGTGCTCTGAACCTCATTGTAGGGGCCAGAGACTCACCCGCCTTGTACTGCAAAGGTGAGGTCAGGCTCTGAACAGGCTGGTGTGAGTCTAGCCCACTCAGCCCAAGAAGTGTCTAAAAACTATGCGTGTTCCTAATCCTCTCCCAGGATCTGATACTCAGAGAAACACTGCACTATGCAAACAATACATCTGAGCAATTCCATGTGCTCTGCCCACAGAACGTGCCTGAAGGTCCCTTGAGAGCTGCATGGGGAAAAGCACACACCGTTTAGCAGATACATCACTACACACAAATGTATTTTGTTCCTTTCCCAATAAGGCCTTTTGAATTCGTTAAAAAGTATTTGCAGAGAAAATGAAAGGAGCCCCTGGCACCGGGAGTCCTTGGAGAGCGAGCTGTGCACTGGCTAAAGGCTCTGCTGATCACAGTTGGAAGGACAGCCTGACTTTATCAGGAGGATCAAGGAGAAGAAGAGATGGAATATGGGAAACGTTGGAGGAAGATTAAAAGGAGGAATTTATCCATCAAGGTCAGCTAATTGGAGAGAAGTTTCTGCATTGGGGTGGCTGGAAGCAGTATTAATCCAAGCCAAAATTTTGCCCTTTGGAATCTTGCGTGTTCTTCCTGTAAGGCTTTTACGTTGCCATAGAAAAAAAAGGTTCTATTTTGGTACTGAATCATTCTGGGGCAGGTTTTTCTCTCCATATGTTTGCATAAATCTACAGAGGGCAATGGAGTTACACCACTGCATGTTGGTGTGAGATCAGAGGCAAGCTTAGTATCTCTCACCTTGTTTGACAGACTCTTTGACCCATTTCACTCTTTTTTACATTGTCAGCGTTCCAAGGTCAAAGACCGTGCCCAAATCTAAAGCAGATTCTAACTCTGGTGCTGTATTTTAAAGACATAGGCTCCCTTTTTTAAATAATGCATTATTTAAAATACACTCTCCTTTCTGTTAGCCTTACTGCTACATCCAAATGATCTTGATTTGGGCTAGTGGGCACACATCTTTCCAGGAGGAGGGATCCCATTTCCTTCACACCAGTTTCCATAGCATCTTAATCATCATCATCATCATCATCCTCTTATTTCTGCCCTTGATCACATCCTCTGAAAAGCTGGCAGATGTGAAACCTGAACTACCCATGGGCCTCCATGCATCCCATAGCAGTAGGTATCCAAAATGGTTCACATCATCTCTAATTTCTCTGTGGATCATATGTCTCCTTCAGAAAAAGGGTGGGGAGCAGATGTGCAAAACAGGGACAGAGATACTACGATAATCATATTTCTCCTTTACAGAAGGGAGGGGTGAGTGTGTGTTTTGGGTGGGAAGGGAGGGAGAAGTATTTATGCAGAAGAACAGCAGAAACTTAAAACACAGGTATCAGATTGGATACGTTAACTGTGTGCAAAAGTTTCCTAGTGAGAATATTTCCTTTTGGATGATTTAACAAATGTAAGCCGGATCGAGTCTCCATTATGCAAGAAATATGTTAGGTTTCTTCTCTAGCTATGCACAAATGGCTGGGGAAAGCTGGATATAGTCCCATCCTATAAACCCGAATCAGAAATAAATTAAAAGATTTATAAATTGGAGGTGCAATTCTTCAGCTACATTGGTTTAAAGATGGTGAAATGAATGACTAAAGCATTCACTCACAGTGTTTTATGAAGCAGATCTAATGTGCAGGTTTTGTGACCTGCAGTGACTTTAACTTCTCAGTAAATCAAAAAGCTTAACAAATATTAAGATGGCAAAGATTACCTGTGTGTGCCAGATTTTATCTTTTATCCGTTATCATTTAGGAAATGAAAAGCTTGAGTCGGAAATCAGACAGCCAGTCACATGACTCGGGCGGTCTGGCAGCCCCACAAGACAAGAACCTGCAGGAGACACAGAAACTACACATTCACTGATTAGTTTTTAGTCCTTAAGAAATGGTTCCTTTTATTGTTATTATTGTTAGCAACCAATGAGCTTTAGAATCAGAGCAATTCCTTTCTAAATTCCGCTGTGATGAAAATTCATTATCACAAGCTAGAGGAAGCAGCTGGGTGTATAGCTTAGCTCACGGCCAGGCTTAGGGGCAGCTCCACATACATGTGAGCTTCAGAGGTGTTCAGATTTGGGGTACAGACCACCAGCACCTGTTTGCCAACACAGAGGCCAAAGAATTCTCCTTTTTCAGTCTTGGCCGAGAGCAGCAGGAACCTGGCTGACAGATAGGATCTGGGCTAAGCCACAGGTTATAGATCCACAGCATGTGGGGAGATCTACCACGGTTCAAGTACAGCATGCCCTTGGTTTGGCAATACTGTGCTGCAGTTCCTTCCTGAGAGCACAGGAGGAAGCTGCCTCAGCACAGGTGTCTACAGCCCTCCAAGTATGGCACAGACCTTCAGGGGGAAACAAATACTTATCTTCTACCCCAGCTCCCAGCATTTCCCACGCTAAGGGCTGAGGGAGCCAGTGTAAGATTAGTAACTACTGCCAAAGCAGAGTTGGATTTTTTTCAAATATTTTTTAAATATTTGCTGACATATGAAATTAACATCAGGTCTGCTGGTGGGATGCTGAGGTGGAGTGGATAAGGCCTGCTTCAAAGCCACAGAATAATGTAGAGACCTAATTATTCTCAACAAATTTGAGCCTTTCTAAGGTCCAGGCTCAAATCCATACAAAGGAATACCATCAGCTCTATTAGCTTGCAATTTTTCCTTCCTTTTCCATGCAGAAATGTAGATAATCCCAAAAGTTAGTCAATCTCCATAACAAAACCAGACCTACAACAATCACATCAGCTATGGATGACACTGCAGGCACCAGGTTTGCATAAGTTATCTTTGCTCCAGGAAGGTCTTCCCCTCCTTGCACCCCTGCAGCCCCTTGTCCCAAATTCCAAAAGCATTTATGGCCATCCCTTCCTCTTCCATCCCACAGCCATAAAAGAATACATGCTGAACATAAATTAAAACCCGAGGAGAAAGCAAATGGAAAGAGTTTCATAAAATAGATGATCCATTTTTTCCTCAGAATGTAATATCTCAGTTTAAAAATGGCATCAGTTTTCTTCTATTTGGAAGCAATACTACAGGTGTTTAATACCAGGAGATGTTGATTTAAAGCACAGCAAATAATAATCAATTTCTCCTTTCAGCTGATACAAAAAAATGTGAGAAAAATAAGAAGACCATTCAGTAAAATGAAAAATAGAACTGGGTTTAGACTGTTATTTCCTATATAACTCTCCCTCTGTCACAGCCTGAAAAGGACCACGGGCCAAAACCTGACAAAGTGAACCATTTCCATCGCTTCTCCTTGATGTGCATTGGTAAGAAAAACAGAAATAACTCCAAGCAACCCTGCTGCTGGGGTAGTCAGCTTCATTCCAACAGTGTAAGCAGTTCCTCATCAAGCAATATTTGGCCCAACATGAAATGCAAAAATAATGCTATATCCAAAATAAATTATCAAGCAGTTTGCAGGTAAATCAATCGAACAACTTATATATTAATAAATAGAGGCCAGTAATTAACAACAGCAAAACAAGTCAAGTGAATAGAGAATCCAGCTTCAAAGAAAGAAACTGTGGGTTTCTCTATGTTAAGGAAACAGTTTTGCTGTAGGTTCAAATATGTATTAGTTCTCCATTACAAGAGCATGTAGTGATAAGGACAAGGGGAATGGTTTCAAACTGAAAAGGAGCAGGTTTAGGTTAGATACTAGGAAAAAAATCTTTACTGTGAGAGTGCTGAGGCACTGGCACAGGTTTCCCAGAGAACCTGTGGGTGCCCCATCCCTGAAAGCATTCAAGGCCAGGTTGGATGAAAATCTGAGCAAGCTGGTCTAGTGGAAGGTGTCCCTGTCCATGGCAGAAGAGCTGGAACTAAGGTCTCCTCCAACCCAGACCATTCTCTGATTCTCTGATTCCACCACATCCATGCTAAAACTACAGTGGAAACTCAGCATTAATGACTAATAATTGTCCTGAAAGTCAGGCCACCTCCTGTGGAAAAGATGGAAATGCAAATCTCCAAGACTGTGTAGACAGACATCTGCATTCTGATAATCTTTTGATAATGTGTTATATAATAGGTATATATTTGATTTAATTAATTGATTATGGTGCATTTACGGAATCCTCACATCTGCCTTCTATTTTTAAACTTCTGGATTTGACATTAAAGGAAATTGTGAACTAATGTCCCTGTATTGGAGCGTGAACAGAACAAACTCTGTCAACAACTAGCAAAGGACTAAAAGGTAACTGTACAATCTGCTCTGAGCAAGGGCTGCTGTGCATCTCTTTTCTGCCAAAAGCAGATTGCAACTCAGCAAGTCAGTTTTCTGCCCTGCTCTCCCTGACTTTGGGAAGATGTCTCACGGCGTGCAGTCACCCCTGCCACACACACAGCCTGACACCTCTGGCCAGTGGCAGGTGTATGAGAATGAGGGCAGCTTGCTTTCTATGTCCTGCCTACTTCTGCCTTGCTCATACATTGATAGCTCTGGGGTAAACCCTTGCTCTTCACACCAAAAACATGGCATCTGCATCAACCTGAGTCTGACCAAAGGAATTAACTGATACCTGTCTCACTTCACTTACCAGCCCTAGACTCCAAAGGAAAGGTACTGATAACTGAAGGTCAAAATAGACCAGAAAGCCCAAACAACCTTACAAAACAAAACAAGCAACCAAATAAAAACGTCCAGAAAAACAAACCAACCCTACACTGCACAGTTTCATCACCATTGCTTGACCACTTTACTCCAGGACCTGAAATTACATGGGAAGACAAACTTGCTATTAAGATATCAGTGTCAGTGTGTTAACAAAGCAGGATGGGGTGAAATCCTCTCTTTTGTCAGGGAGTGGGACAATATTCCTCAAAGAAGCACAGTTGTTTCCATTACACGTATCTGAACCTTTATTTTCACATCCATTGTTTAAACTCACTGAAGAAAGGACACTACCATACTGCTTTCCGTTTCCACCCATCACCAGAACTGGTTTTAAACCATCTTTGCTCACGCGGAACAGACCTTGTAGAAGTTCATGGCTGAAGCATTACTGAGCTGACTCAGAAGCTGTGGCACAAAAGAAGAGAACTTGCAGAAACAGAAATAGAAACTGTGTGAACAGGTACAAGTAGAAAGCTTTCCTGTTCTATGTGGACAAGTTTGAGTAAAGAGCATGGCAAGTCCATGAATACTTTGACACAAACTACATGCAGTGGCATGGCATTCACATTCTTGTTAGCTGCAGGGTGAGTCACTTTAATTATAAAACTTCTGCTCTTAAATAGGCTTTAGTAAATAAATGCATTTGCATTTCTTCAGTTCTTATTACAATTTAATTTACCCATTCATTTTTTTCTGTTCTCTGAGTTCTTAATAAAATGAATAGCTGGCATCTTCTGGTCCTGCTCCCTTTTGTATTCTTGCCAATAGAGTAACATCACAGCATTTTGCAGAAATGTGGTTTGGGCCATTTGACATTTTTATGTCAAGTACCTTTTATATGCAATTCTAGTATTTGTTTTACTCTCCATTGTTTCTAATATCCCCTGAGAATCTTGGAAGTAACATTATTTCCTTAACAAGTTTGGCCTTTCTTCCTCCTACTTAGCAAATCATTTTCTTGTGGCCTTATGACTTGCTGTTATAGAATATAAGCAACAGCTACAAAACATTGTTGCTCACATAACACCTGGGCTAGCAAAAAGAATCTATAAATAAATAAGCACATATCTTGTTTTCTTCCTAATTTTTGACACTCCGCAAGGAGACCACTGGAGAACATCTCTCCAGGCCCTGAGTTGTTTACTCCTCCAATAAAGTTCTGTTACACTTGAGAAATCCCTTAATACTTTGCTTCTCCAGCTATAAAATTGAGCCTGTGATGATAATCCTGTCATAGCCTTTTTATTTAAAATAAGAGGAGGAATAGCATTTGATGGAAGCTCTTAAAGAACCCTCTTTAAATTTTGAGAAAGGCAGTTCCTGGCAGATAAACTCCCACATGGGAATCCAATACTCAAGATGGAAACCAGGACATACCACTGAGGCATAATTTAAGATGACCAAGTAGATTAAGGTAAATGAACTCATATCTTTCATTTTTTTAAGGTGCAAAGCTCAATGCTTTTACTTTGTTGCCTTCATTTTTTTATTGTTACTGTTTGGGGGTTTTCCAGAACATAAAGGTTTTTCTTTGGAAATATCTTTGTAGCTACCAAATGTCTTTTAGTTGTTCAGTGCCTGGGATTACATTCCTCGGAGTGAAACAAAACACATTAAAATCCTTAATCAAAGTTCCTTAGTATATGGCATGGGGGTTTTAAAACCTTTCCATGGGGCTGCATGGACTCCAGTCATTAGGTCCATGGGATACCACAGAGCTATGTATCACAGGGACCTGGCTTCCAGTGTCCCAGCCTTTTCCTTCCCTGTAAATATATTTGCAAAGCATTTAGAGGACTTGAATACTCTGGGTTCCCTCTTATCTATCCCTTGTTTTTGCCCGCTAGCCTGTCAAAGAGAAACTGTTCCCAGGCTTTCTCCTCAGTAAGTAGCAGAACAGGCAAAGGTGGTTAACATAGGATTTCTCTCGTGATATCACACCTTCATTCACATTTTTAGCATGCAGCAATTTTTAGGACTTACATATATTTAAAAACCACAGAGACCGGAAGCTCCCAGTTCTTAATTTCAAGCTTGTGGTGGGGTTGGGGAGGAAGGAGGCCGAGCTGAAGTGTTTATGGGAGGCAACACATGTAATTGAATCCCACCAGTCCTCACACAAACTTCCCAGGACACTGCTTGCACAGGCAGAGGGACAGCAAAAACAGAACACCTTGTCTGTATTTTACAGACCTTTGCTGATTTGCTTTGAATGCTGCTTTCCAAAGAGAGGACCTGGGATACATAACTCAGCTGACAGGCCAAAGGAGTCACAATGGCTATTTAATTATGAAACTCTTCTAAGCACTTATAAATTAATTCATGGTCTAATGCAGTGTCAAGCTGAGGCGAAAAAAGGTTCATATATTCTATTAGTCCCAATTGTCACAAGAATTTCATAGAATTGTTTAGATTGGAAAAAACCTCTAAGATCATCGAGTCCAACCATTAGCCTAACACTGCCAAGTCCACCACGGAATCATGTCCCTCAGTGCCCCATCTACACATCTTTTAAGCACTTTTAGAGATGGTAACTCCACCACTTCCCTGAGCAGCCTGTTCCAATGCATGAGCACCCTTTCCATGAAGAAATTTTCCCTACTATCCAATCTAAACCTCCGCTGGTGCAACTTGAGGCCATTTCCTCTTGTCCTGTCACCTGTCACCTGGGAGAAGAGACCAACCCCCACCTGGTTACACCCTCCTTTCAGGCAGTTGTAGAGAGTGAAAAGGACCCCGGCCAAGCTTCCTTTTCTCCAGGCTAAGCAACCCTGGCTCGCTCAGCCACTCCTCCTAAAACCTGTGATCCAGAATCTTTTTCAGCTTCATGGCCCTTCTCCGGATACACTCCAGCACCTCAGTGTAACTTGTAATGAGGGGCCCAGAACTGAGCACAGTATTCAAGGTGTGACCTCATCGGTGCTGGGTACAGAGGGGCGATCACTGCCCTGGTCCTACTAGCCTTATCAAACAACACGGTTCATTAAATACAGAATCTAAAAATCGTGTTCCTCTTAATAGAAATTATTCATATGAACATGATCTGAATAGTTGTGACTTATTAATTTAGACATAAATTTAATTAGCAGCTGATTTCAATTGAGTCTCAATCTGAACAATAAGTTGCATTGTAAGCCACATAATGGAAGCACTATCTAAAATGAAATATGGAACTCTGAGGCACGATGCTTGTTGGTGTTCTCAGTTCCTATCCCTGCCTCCTGCTCTGTAAGAGCAACATACCTCTCCAGCACAGAATCCCATTAAAAAAAAAAAAAATAGGGGGAAAACCTGTCTCGCACCAAATTCCAATAGTTAAGGATCTCTTTGAAAAAGAATTGCTGAAAAGTTAAGTGGGCTCTTCCAGGACAAAGAACAGGATGGAACAGCTCTGCCACCATGGATGGAAAAAGCATAAGAAGTCCATGTTGGGGAGCTGCAGTAAAACACACCACAAGATTACAAGAGGAAGGAAACTTCTAACTCTTATCCACAAAACACGAGTGCCAAACTCATCCTCCTGAGGCTCCCCTTCACCACGTCCCTGCTGCAGCCAGTGGCACATTCTGCTCCCCACAGTTGGGTCCATGCTTCCCGACAGAGCTGTAGGGATCCAGGAGCACCCTACACAGCACCACCCTTTGCTGTTTCAGCAGGGCCACTTAAATTCTTCATGACTAGGTTTTTCCTTCTGTAGAACAGGGATAAAACTGCAGTCTTGGCAGAGATCTGAGAACCTTAATTCACTAATGTCTATAAACCCCTCTGAGATTCTTATTCGGAAGGCACAGCAAAAACGCAAAGTATTATCACTGATTCAAACTGACCTTCCCCTTGAAATATCACCATTTGAGCTATAATTCCAAATCCTGACTCTAACCAAGTGCTACGCTGTGGGATTAACCACATTAATGCTTAAAGCTGTTGCTCTTTTTTTTTTCCCCCAGTGTTCACAAGCTAATGCTTGTAGGGGTCTAATCTTGGACAATTCCTTAATGATACAGATTTTCAGATGAAAATTACTGCTACATTTTCCTGTCTTCTAACAGATTTTAGTCTTACTGCACGCACAGTGTTGGAATGTTGTTTAATTACAAATATAACAATTTTTGGATAGTCTTTCCTAATTTGAGTGTATCTATCTGTTGTCTGCACACAAACTGTAAATCATTGTATTAAGAGTGATTACACACCCACTGACACAGAAAATTCGTGATCGGGTTGTGAGACATAAGAGGTTTACCAGATTGAATGTGGCATGGCCACAGATTCTACAGAATGTATTATTATTTCTAATCAATCCTCCTCCTCTAAACCAAGATCCCTTAACTATAGCACTCTCACTGTACTTAAGAAGGACATTTCAAATGGATGTATTTTCAAAATACACTTACATAGCTACACACAGCCGTGCTGCAGTCACATTTGCAAACACAAGGTTACGGGCAAGTGGTTGGGTTGTCCTTGTTAGGCCAAATCTGGCTTCACTTGTACAGACCTAGGGTATGGTCTGAGTGTATGCTGGTTGTTTCTCACCAGCAAAATACCCTAAAATAATAGGATGAACAGCAAAGGGTGGTGTCAAGCCTATTTTCTCAATTGTTGATCTGCCCTGGGGCTCTGCCCAAACATTGCTCCTGCCACAGTCATTCAGGCTGTGTCCAGTAATGTTGCGGTGCGGTTCTGCACCCCTTCTGGGAACAGCTTAATACGTCGAAGAAATCAAGAGGTCTCGTTTTGTTGCTATTTTCAGCAGATTTTATTTCGTGGCCACATGGCCTGGAGCCAGCACACAGACCGGACTCTGCACACAGACTGACCCAGTCACGAGACAAATTCCCCAGTTCCCCTCGCAGGGGGACACAAAGCCACCAACCAAATGCAGCCCTGGGCTCCATGTGACCAGGGCAGAGGCAGGGGCAGGGAGACCCCGTCCCAGATCTTAAATCTACCCGAGCCTCCCCCCCTCCCCCCAGGGGAATGGGGGGAGGGAAACTCAACAATTCCCCATTTTGTTTTTATTAAGAAGACTTTTCTCAAGGGTTCCAAAATTTAACATTTGAAACAGCAGAATACACACAGAATAACAAAAATAATTTCAAAAGAATACAGGTTACTTCCCTGCCCCCGAGTCCCAATGTCCACTTGGAAGGGAAACTGAGGCAGGAGGTTTTTGCATTCCTTCCCTTTTCTCTTTCTACCCACCACTTGCTATAGGAATGGGGTTTTGGGGAAATGGATTTGCAAGGTGTGGAAAGGCATGGTGTTGGCGAAGGAATCCAGGAGGGAAGAATGGGGTAGGAATTTGTGGAAAGTAATAGGGCATAGGATAATAGGGATAGAAGTAGGGAGGCCGTTTAAAATGCAGATTTTGGTTGAAATGATCGCGGTTTGGAGCATATCTGCTGCCTTGAACAGGCTTACCCCCAGGCCCACTTACGTTAGCGGCTTGTATGCCCTTCCTTCCCACTACGATATCGAATTCGACAACCCCGCACAGTAAGACGCCTTGAGCTGATGCAATTTAAGAGCATTCCTCATCCCTGCAACACCAGGCTGCTATTATTTCATTACGTGCCCAGAAATAAGCGCTGGGGAGTCATTATTATTATTATTATTATTATTATTATTATTATTATTATTATTATTGGAATAAATAGTCTTAAATCTTGTCAACCTGTGAATCTCGATAAATAAGTAGACCAGACGTGGTAAAGGACAAAATGCTGATTTTAGGGTTGGCAAATGTGACCGAGGTAGAAGGAGCTTCCCAGCCCAGTCATCACAGGAGCCAGGATGCCATGGCAGAAATGCATTTGTTAAAAGTGGGCACACCAGTGCCATTATGTTAATTCCAATACAGAAAAGATCACCCCTGCGGAGGGGACAGGCATAGCCAACCACATTTCTGCCTTGGGATGGACTAGGATCACAAGGAAGGTTTATGTCCATCCCTGTATCCTGGTGAACTTGTGGTGAGAGCTGCTGTTCTGGCCACCAGGCTGTTTGGCTGCTGTGTGTGATCAACAATTAACTGTCCCCAAAGGTCCCTGGGGATCCCTGGAGCCACTAGCACTGCCGTGTGCAGCTCAGTGCACAGCCATCCGACCTGAGATGAGATTCAATATTTAGGGGGAAAAAGAGCAAATCGGCCCCCACAGCACAAGCTGTAAGGTGATCTATGCAGTGCACTGCATTGTGCTCTGGGGCATGGCCTCAGGGTGCTCCTGAAATACCTCATAAAGCAGAATTTGCCCTCATGGGAAGTAATGGTTAAGCAGTTCAGCTTTTCACAGGCATATTACACTCCCCAGTTTTAGAGTGCCCAGAAACTTGGCATTTCAAGGAATACCCAAAGGACAAAGACATCTACATATTTTTTCCCAGAATCCCGGACTACAAAAGTCAGACAAAGGGACAGACAGAGGATGAGCAAGATTAACAGGCCAAGTAGGTCAGGACCAGTGTGATTCTCAGGCCAGTACAACACAGCACATTGAGAAAGCTTCCAAGAAGCGTAAACAGGAATGGATGTTTGAGACAATGAATGCCCTAATTGGATGCCCATTCTCACCGCTTCCCTCAATTAAGAAGAATCATGGATAATTCTGCCAAGATATTGATGGACAATGTAAGCAGTGGCTTGAAAACTTTGCAATTTAATGAACCAAACCCTACCCAGTTGTGAATTACAAGAGATCCAAAAATAAATCCAGCAGAAAACAGTCCAGTGACAGTTAAGTCAAAAAGTTACAAAATTATTAATCACTGAATCTTAATAATTTCTCATCAGAGTTACTACAGTGTATAGCTTTTGATTTCATATATTAGCTTTGAAGTTTCTGAAAACCTTGTAAGACTGGGTGTTCCAGAAGACAGAATAAGCAGCTGCATTATTCCTTCAAATTAAGAAAAAGGAGAGTCAACTTTTGCTGAAATTGAAGATGAATAATTCCACTGACAGTCTCACACACTGACAATCTCTTAAAACACAGATTCTGAGCCAACTGTAAGCACACCTCAGCCCTGAAGTGAGAGGTAACGACAGAGCTCCAGACAGACTGGTCTGCAGTGACTCGTACACACACTTCAGGAAAAAACAGCCGAAGTCCTATTGCAACAACGGTGTGAGATTAACACTGAAATGACACATGTTGCAGATGTTTTAATCGCTTCATCAATCAGTCTGGTGTCCTGCTATGTCATTGCAGTGTGAGGCCTCAGTGGCCACTTGTGTTTATCAATGGCTTTGAGGCCAAATTTACTCACTGCCCAGACCGTTAATCTGGAGCTGGTTCTTTTACATCTGCACTGGAACAGCTGAAGAAAGTTTTGGGGTGGTCCCGTGCTTTTAGAGGAGACCAAGAACACCAGCCCTGTGAAGTGAAGCTTCCAAAAACTCCTTTATGCTTCATCTGCATTTTGAGGGCCATTATTACAAAATCAGCCCAGGCCTTGGCCTTGCCTACAAATCCCATTTTCCTTCTGCAGTAGGAAGCCTACAAGGGCAATGTGAGCACAATACCGGGGCTTAGTACAACTAATTTCTTCAGTGACAGGACAAAGTTCAGGCACACAATAGATATAGGCCACATGTCTAGTGGAAGAACCTCAGTGTGATATAGTTAGCTGTGTCATCTCTGTGATGCACTGGCTGTCAGCAGAAAGAGAAGTGCGTTGAGAAATGCTCTTCCACTGGCATTACTCAGTATTACACATGCTAAAATCAAATTAAAAGGAACATAAAACCTTAGAGTACAAATGTTTATGTTGAGATGAACTCAAACATGTAGATAAAAAGGAGGAGAAATTAGAAGGCTTCCTGAGTCAGAAGTGATAGCACACTTCTGCTCAAAAAACTGCTGCTCTGATTTCAGTGCAGACCAGGAAGTATTCAGCTGTTCCCAGTGCAGAGTCATTTTATGCTAGTTGAGAGCAGTCAAACCCCTTGCTTCATAAAGAGATGGGACGATTGGCTCAGCAGCATCATTTAAACTTGCCCTCAAATGTTTGCAGATAGACCTTGAAACAAAAGGACAAATAAACACATGACCTTGTATAATAGTCCCATTCCTCTGCATAAAGGCACAGGCTCACACAGATTTAACAGTACTGTATTAAATACATTTTTGCAAAGGTTCCTTTCAGTCTATCACAACCTTTCACTTGTGAAACTTGGTGCACAGGGCATCACCGTGAGGTCAAAACGACAAGGAGCAGAGCCAACAGTCCAACAGTAACGCTCCAACACCTGGTACTCTCACTTGCATTGTTGTTTCGTCTGGTTGCACATCACAGCGTTAAAAATTACTGGCCCCTTGAGAAACCTGACAAATCAGCACTGATAGGATTGCAGACTGCTGACAGCAGCAATGGGAGATGTATTTTACAGAGTACACCAGGGTGATCAGTTGTATACGGTTAGAAGAACTCACCAGAAATGTGGAAAGAGGAAGCAATCAACAATTTAGGGAGCAGTTGCTTAAACAAGAACATCCAGAGAGCACTAATTAACAAACAAAGTAAAGGGGAATGGGCAAGTCATCAAGGGGGGGCATTGGTTCGGGGCACCCACAGGCCTGGCTGGCAGCATGGCAGTCACAACAAATCAGACAAGACAAAGCTGGAGGAGTCCCCAGGACCCAGAGTTCAGGCAGCTGGTACAAGGTCTAGGTCCATCTCTGCCCTGTGTGATGGGAAGAAGGTGATATCGTACCAAGAGCGCCAGTGCTGGAGCAGGCACTGGCTGCATAGTCTGTAAACAAAGAGGAGGACAAAATAAGCTGAGCTGCTTCACAAAAGATGCCACAAGGTACCCCCCCAAAAAAAGAAAAATAATGGCCTTGTACCTCTGTTGACATTTGCCTTTGTGCAAGCACAGTCTTTTGAAATGAAGAGCTGTATTATTAATGTTTGAACTTTAATAATATGAAAGGCTTGAAGTGTATATTATTGCTTAGTATAGCTATATACTTAGGGCAGAACTGAACACCATCAAGCATTTAAATCATAAAAAACCCCACGTGGCTCTTGGGCTTTGTGATTTAAAAAACTCAAAAGCACTCAGAAACCAAATCGCTTCTGGCAGTCATTTCGCCCTTCCTCTCCTCTGCCTGCCAACACATTTAGGTGCTCATGAACTGGGAGGGGTGAAGTGGCACAGCTTTGGCTGATAGTTCATGCAAAATATTTCCTCCTGTACACAGGCATTCAGGTAGCCTACTAACTTCCCATACCCCATTGCTCACAGGGCCTAAGGGCCTCCTATAGTGGATGATGTCATTACTGTCCCAGACTGGATGATGTCCAACCCCACAAGACCAAATTCAATCAATTTCTTAAGCCTGTGTCTAACCTAAGTTAAGGAGTAGACTCTTGAGCCATGCACTTATTTATTAGACAGATTACTAATTAGCTACAAGATGTTTAAGATGGCTATGCAACCACATCTGAAGAAAATATAATTTATGCTAAAAATGTACATAAAAATACTTACATTTATTCATATAGAAAGTTTGCAAGCAAATGTGTGTTAATTTTTTTTGTGCCCACATACACAGAATCACCGTCATGGGGTTTTTTTAAATAAAAAAATGGAAAAATGCTCTCATAGATGTTTCCAGAAAATAAAAATTATTACAAACAAAAAAGCATATATTCACATTTTTAATTAAAATGAATACTCTCTATTCTTACCTTGCTCAGCTCTGATGCTGAGTGTCCTTATCATATGACCACAGAAATGTTCCTGCTACCTAACATTGCTTTAAATTCTTTGGTCTGGGGGAGGAGGACCGGTGGGTGTGGTGGGTGTGTTTGTTGTTTTTGTGTTGGGTTTTTTTAAGTCTCTTACAAATTTTACAAGGCTGCCTACACTTAGCAGAGCTCCATTTTCACGTGTGACTCTCTTCCATAAAAGCTGCTCACTTATTTTAAATATAGCTAAAAGCCAAGAGAAAATGATTAGAAAAAGCACTATCATTAGTTTAGCACCATCAGGACAGTGTTTATATGAGTTTATACTACAGAGGAGCTCATATTTGAATAACACATGCATATTGTCTTTAGACAAGAAAAAAAAAATCTAACCAACCATGTAAGCCAAGTCACGAATTTAATTAGGAAGATAAGAGTTGGGTTTTAATTTTTTTTTTTAGGTTACAGAAAAAAATAATTTTAGCCAGCGAATTAGCATCTTCTAATAATCTTAGACAAAAATGATTTTGTTTTGCTTTGGTTTGTAAATTAGCTCATGATTAAAGTATCTCTCTAGTTGAGCTTCATTGTCTTTTTGTGCCTATTTTCTGAATGCAGCCCTGACCTGAATACTCTTGTAGCTCAAGTACAAGATTTGAAAGCATGAGAGGAACAATTATTATAAAGTGAAGTACTTACAGTTTTACTGCAAAATCAATGAACTTTCAAGTGATTTTTATCATATTTTGCAGCTGTTCTGTTTGCTTTGAATGATGTTTATCACATCAAAAACTGTAGTACTTTTAAAGGATGCTTTATCTAGAAACTTCCTCCACCTTTATTTTCTTGCCCCACCCTGTGCAAGGATATTTTTTTCTTGTGATTTTCTCCTGCCTCAGAAGTCCTCTCTCTCAACATTTAGGCCAGTGCCTTTGCTCATTCCCTGCCCTGTTCTCTCTCGTAGTTCCTTAAATGAGGAAAAGTTCCAAGTTCCCATCTGAATTCACAGTTTTGCAGCAGTTCAGTTTTATGTCCCCATTGAAGGCTACATCTGTGACCCTTTTACTATGTAAAGGAATGATCCCATGTGATCTTGGTGTGCAGGAGCTCAGACTGTCTGTCAGGAGCCATAGAGGGAGGAGTGGTGAGCAGAACTCCTTCCGTGGGACCAGATCCATAATGTCCCATGGACACTGATTTCAGTTGCATAGGGTTAGAAGCACACCTCGTCTTATTCTCTGCTACATCTCTTTCCAAATCCATTCTCTGCCTCATGGAAAGCCATCTCCTTCTCCAAATGGGATTACTAAAGTCGTGAGATTAACAAGAAGCCCTACTTACTTACCTTTCCCCACCCTGACCTTTTCAGCCAACACTGTATGCTCTGGGAAACGCCTGCCATATATCTGCTTCTCTTTCCCAAATGCTGTGGATTCTGCTGGATATTAGCAACTCAATCCTACAAACTTTCCTCCCTGGGCAGAGCTCCCTTAGCAGTTCCTTGGACACCAAATATATAATTATTCATAAAACCATAGAATGGTTTGAGTTGGAAGAGATCTTAAGACCATCTGGGTCCAATTCCCCTGCCATAGGCAGGGACACCTCCCACTAAACCAGGCTATTCCCAACCCTGCCCAAGCTGGCCTTGGATATGTCCAGGGATGGGGCAGCCACAGCTTCTCTGGACAAGCTGTTGGCAGCGCCTCACTACCTTCCTGGTGAAGCATTGTTACTGTGGTACTCCACTGTATAAGCCAGGACACACACTTCCTAAGTGAAAGGCCTCTTACCTCAGATAATTTACAATCCAGGTTCAAAGCAGATCCAACAGGGGCAAAACATACATGAGGGGAGGTGAAAGACAAGACAGAATGAGGTGACAGTAAAAGGCAAACAAACAAACTCAATATATGTATAGACTGGCACAGTCTTTTAAGCATTGCAGCAGAAGAGAGTTTGTTCATGGTGCTATACCCAGCAGCATTGTATAATAAAATTATATTTCGTACATTTACCAGTACATAAAATTAATGCAGCTGTGTAATTCCTATTATACTTCCTTATGTAATTCATATCATTTCTATGTTTAAATCTGTTTAAATCAATAGAAATTTAATTTTATTTAAATGCTTACTGATCACCAGTGAAACCTTTGCTTTCTTTTTTTTATTTTTTAACCTGAATTATTTGTTTTATAGAGCTAATACAGAGCTGTACTCAGAGCTGTACAGTTCAAGTAACTGTCAGTCAGATCTACTTTTAAATCCCTTTCGCTGACCTTTGAGACAACATTATTGGATGCTTCTGACCAAAATACAGATTATGGAAGTTTTCCAATGTACCACTCTGCTACTTAACAGGAGTAAATGACCCTTAGTGTGGCCACTCCGTGGTACCTGACCAGATATGTATGTCTGCCATGGGAAATAAGGTAAAAACACAGCAACTAAAACCAAAGTGAAGGTGATGACCACAGCCCATCTAATATATGGCAAATGGATCATGCATCTGGGCCCAAGGAAATGAACAGAGACTTGGCACGAAAAAAGTATGAACTCCTCTCTAAATTACATAAACACTTAAAAAGATAAATTTCAGAGGAAATACTACTTTGAGGACGTGAATTGGCAGCTATACCACTACAAGAGCATTTATTTAATGGATCACACCCTGGAGCACTTGAACCAGCATTGCTTATCTTCTGACCAAGCAGGATCATTACAATTCCCTTAAACCTGTTGCCTGGGGCTACCTAATTGGCCTTTATTTAAATTTAGCTGGTTACAGCCTTACAATCATAGTGTCCAGCCTGTGTCTTGTATCCTCTAGATTTTCATCTTTTCACTTCTTTTTTTTTTCTCTTTTTCAAAACTGCTGGTAGTTCGATTTAAAAATTGACAAACCTAAGCAAGAATATAAGACATCCAATTGGGATTATATGTGCAGTACAAGTGATTTCAAGTGGGAAAGATATTTAAATACTTAGAATGCAGATCACGTTCTTCCAAATGCAAAAGAAAGGTCCCACTTACAACTATTCCAAATTATACTGTTACATAGGTACTCCTACAAACATACCCATCCTGATACAAACAGAAAAAAGAAGTGGATGTTGGTGCAAGTCTCATTTTACAAAACAAAGAAAAAAAACAGCACATTTTAATTTTTAATAAAATTAGGAAGAGCTCAATTTCACAATTGTGATGGTATTTTGTCTAACATGTCAATATTTACAATGCATATACATACAAATACACAGTTATACTAGGTATGTTTTGTACTTTACTGTAAAAAGATTGAGGCACTTTCTACTTAAACCTCCTGGAATAGAATCTTCTTCTCTCCAGTTTGAGTGGCTTAAACTGGTTGACACTAAAACACATAGGCTCTTTACTAATTCTTTTTCAAAAAGTTGTTTTTCCAGATTACTACAAGTGCTCCAGATTACTACAAGTGTGTGTATGTCACAGAACAAAATTTTTTAAATGTAAAGATATGACAAAAGGAAATTTTTGCTTCTACCAATAATTTTGAAAGAAAAAATACATACTGTGCAAATGAGACTTGATAAACAGTAGACAAGCACCAGTGTTATTGTTTATTTTCACCTCTTCCATAATGACTGAATCTCTATTATCTCCCATTTTGAATCCAAAAGCTGTGATTAAACTGCAGCACATCTTACAGCACAACACAGCAATATTTTCCAATGACAGAAAAACCACTTCAGCCCTTAAGTTGTTCCGACAGTTAATTAGCCTCATGATAGAAATGTGCCTTACATCTAGTCTGAATAAGTCAAGCCTCACTTTCCAACCCTGGACTCTTTTCCAACTTTTTGTTCCGTCAGTACTTGTATTTTTTTCCTCTGTAGATATATTAATCACTGTTTAACCTTCTCCTTGATGAAGAAAATTCATTAAATTCCTTTGCTCCCTCATTCCAAACCAGGTTTCCATTCAGGTAATTCTTTCTGTCACTTGTCCCTGAACTCTTAGCTTTTTAACTTCCTTGTGAAGTGTGGCCCCTTGGAGCCGACACAGTAGCAGCTGCTTCTCCTTAAAGTTTTTTTCCTGTCTCCAAGTCAGGGGATTTATCCTTTTGGCCACATTCAACTGTAATCCAGAATTTCTCTGCTGGAGCCTCAGCAGATTCCCAATATCACACAAAGCAATTTGGCTGCTAGGAGAGCCAGGTGAAAGGAAACAGAAAGGAAAGTTAAGAAAGGCAAGTCTGCGCACTTGGTTTGTTTCCACTGCTGCCCTGAATTCAGCCCTGCACAGGTGCAGCTCATAAGCGGCTTTCTGCAGCTTTGAGGCTTATTTCATTTGTATTGCTAATGCTGCAGTGGGAGAAGCCACAGCAGACCTGTAAGCATCAAAATCTGAGCATATGCAGCATCTCCTTAGGCAGGCCTTCCATCTCACTTGTTCCCTTAGATTAAGAGCATAAAAAACACATGATCAAAACCTGCAAGAAAACATTCGATATAGATAGTGTACAGCTTTTGTAAGGGGAGTACTAAGTTTGGGGAAACCTGTTATCTGGCATAAATTCTAGGGCAGAGTGCTTATTTCAGCTAGTTGCAGCACAAAAGCTTTAAAGAACATTAAGGAGGAAAATGACACTGAAAACGGTTCCCTCTGCAACATTACCTGCTCTCAGATGGCCTAATACCCTCTGTAGTTTTGCAAGGCATTAGTGAAAAAGAAGTAATAATAAAAAAAAGCCAACAGCAAGTAAAGAGCCCTCAGGGTCTGGGCCAGAAATTCATACTAAAACAGCATTAGTAGAGACTATAAGCCTCTCTAAGAAGGTTTCAGAAAACAGAAAAGTAGTCAAGATGCTTAAAATTTTAATGGATGTTTTTCTTTTCTAAGAAGTAACTTGCAGGGATGAATCCAAGCCCTGCAAAAGCTGGTGTCAGAGGTCTTGCTGACTGACTCCTCTGCGTGCTGTCCCCACAGACTCCCTGGTTAGCTTGTGTGTAAATGCAGAACCAAACCAAAGCCTTTGTGAAGTGCAACACAATCTTTTGGAGGAGTTTTAGACATCTACATGCCTTCCAAACGATTTGTGTGTATTAAAGAATCAGTGAGTCTTTTTTACATAAGTGTCCTTGTATGCTGTATACTATCAAGTATCTTGAATTACATTCCCTAAAATCATTATACTTCCTTAAAAAGCTTCTACGCTTGATATATTTGATGCTGAAGTAATGTATTTGATGAAAGCTCTATTTAGAAGATAAATTCTCTGGCCTTATAAAGCATCTATTAAACAAGTGTAACTTATCGGCCTGAACTATTGTGGGTCACACAGACTGCTTATAAAAGAGCAGGGTCTCCCTTATTCTGTATAAAAGATGGTGGCAGTCTGTGATGGTGTGTGTTTGGAATGTTAGGGAAGGCAGCCTCTAGGTAAGCAATAAATTGCTGTATATATTGCCTTAGGAGCAGGTTAGAAATTTCCCTTGTTCATTGGCATTGCCAACCCCCCCAAAGGACAACACTTTCAAAAGCACAAAGTTTAACACAGTAATAAAAACACATCTTAAAAGCCCAAACCCCCGTGTTCCAGTGCTTAGAAAAGGTGGCAGCTTGACAGACCTGGAGACTGACAGCAGCAGTGTCAGCTTTCCTCACACTTCTCTGCCAAAGCACCTCAACCTTGACCTGAGGAGAAAACCACGAAGGGTTTGAGTGGGATTTCAATGCCCATTCACTCTGGCATCTCTGCTGAGATTGCCAACAAGGGGGCCAATTAGTGGCTGCTTCGGAGGACGGTTTTTTTCACTGTGTGGAAATGACACCTGTCCACTGAAACTGGGCAGAGACCCTCCAGTTCCCAGGAGCCAGCCGCTGTGCAGCCACTGCAAGGGTTACTGCTCCTGTCTCCTCCCCTTGCACCAGGCATGCAGCAGCTCCATGTTGTTGGCCAAGTGGGACCAAATGCATTTTCTTTTCCCAGCAAGCAGTCCTTTCTGATTTAAAATATTAGTCTCATGTTAAAGATTTAATTTTAAAAACGGATTCTTATTATTCAAGATCCTGGAGCCTGAATGAAGATCAAAAGGCCACCTTTGCAATGCAACCAAATAAAATCCTATCAAGAACTTGCACCAGGGCAGAAGGAGATGAAGAAATAATGTTTCAGCCTTTTTTATTAAGCAAAGAGAAAATGCAGCTTTCCTGCTGGGCTCCTTGCCTCCTCACAAGACCTAATTGGCAAATTTCTTGTGTGTTTTCTTGGTCTTCAGCGCAACAGCAGCTACCTTATCTGTTAGTAAAAGAGAGTGTTACAGGAAGGCTCTCTCCTCATCAGGAGATGGACAAACTTGAGCAAGCTGGTAAAAAACATGGGATTGTGTCATAAAACTATCAATTGATCTTCATTGCCAAGAAGGGAGTAGCTGCCACTGTAATATGGGTAGACATAGATCTCTTTAATTTAGCTACCATAAAAGTCATTCACACTTTAATTAATAACCCAGCAGTGCAGTTTGAATAGCAGCCCATTTGCAGTGTAAACTTTGCAATATTACTTAATGGAATGGGAAACTTCATTACAGATTAAAATAACTTTATAAACATTATCTTTCATAAATTCCAGTCCATTCAGCTTCACTTTGTCAGACAAAAAATGTAAAAGTCATTCTCTTTGAAATCAGACATCACCCTCCAGTTCATCTGTCACCAAGTCAAGCTTGCTAACCTCTCTAAGGATGTTGTCTGACTAGAGTTTTCTATCATTCTATGTCATTCCAGGTGCACTTCTTGACAATTTTTTTAGATCCCTGTCCAGAGTCTCCTCCAGGAGTCTAGAAGGACCATGAAGATTGCATCAAGGACTTGATTAGACAACAGACAGCATGCCCATCCAGCACACTAACCTCATTTGGAAGCTCTCACAGAAAATGATTGACAGCTGATGCCCTAAGCAAAACTGCTGTTTATAAAGTCCTTTTCAGTCCAGCTACATTAGTCTCTTCACATAGCAGAAGTCAGTACACTGCTATCAAAACCAAGTCTGTGACTGATAATACTGAACTCTTCATTACCCCAAGTGTTGCTGCAAGTAATACCATGAGTCTGGACACCACCGTTCAATAAAGGCTTATTATTATAAATATTCATCTTATGTCCTATGAGAACAAACAGCTTTGCGGCCAAGGTGAAAGGGGTGAATTGCAAGTAGGTCTAGGTTATAATAGAGACAGTGCCCTATTTTTGTGAAATGACCTTGTAGCCTGGCACCGAACACAAACTCAGTGGAATAAACTGCATTCTGTGTACTCAGACAAAACTGGTTGACTATTAGCAGTTTTTTAGAAAAACTGAATTCGGGAAGGAAGAAGTTCGTTCAAATGATGCATAGAAGGGTTCTTCTGTTGTTTTAGTCTGATATTTCTAATACTCTTATTAAGGTTTACATCTTAGCAAAGGTTTGGGGTATTTTTTATATAGTTCCTTGAATTACATAAGGCACCACAGAGAAGTACTCTCTGGAATTACAGTCCATGTAACTTATAAGAACAGAGACTTGTCCTGGCCTCCACTCCTAAATTCACTTTCTCTCCACGCCAGAGGTGGCTGCATGCAGTACTGGCTGTTCGGAGCTGGCTGTGCACCAGAATCTCTCAGGAAGAGAGCTGCTGATCTCTCCCCGGGAAGAGCACCCGGATTGCTCTGCCTAAAGTCACAACATACCTTTCTGGTTCCTTTGTCCACTCTGTATTTCAGCCTACTTAACCAACAGCTTCTAATGATAAAAATAATAAAAGGAAGACATTACTTCCCAGTATGAGTACACTGATTTACGTGTTCTGGGCAGTTGCCTTGCCAGCTTTGCTGTAAGAGGAAAAAGGAATGATGAAAAAGACTTTCATTTGACAGAGTTCCTTATTGCACTTGTGTGCTGTGTGAGTTAAATTATCAAGAACATCACTGGATCTCCTGATGTGTTGTCCCCTGAAAATTTGGGGCCAATAACGGTGCTTGATCTTGTAAGGTGGACTACAGCAATGGTCCAGAGTTACAAAATGTGCTCATATCCTGCAGAAACTCACAGAAAGCAGCAGAGACAAGGGATTCCAGGAACACACACACCATAATAGAATCCCCTTCAGATTATATCCTGTACATTTATTACTTCTGAAGGAAGCTCATTTTCACCTGTCCCAGGCATATTAAAGGTCCTTTTTACCTCAGCATCTGAAAATCTCACAACTACATGAAACATGTAATATCCCAAGAAAGTACCAGCACTATTATGCACCAAGAGTTCAGTGGGGACCTCAAGACAACACTGAAACACCATGGTCAAACAGGGAACTGAACCAAACTTCCAGTGGTGCAACTTTGAAGAGAGTTAAGGCATAGGTCATGCATAGTTGAAATACTGATGTCCAGCAGAGAGCAAAACTAATGGGGCAGTTCAGAGCCAGAAGAGAAGATGAACTACTGCTTCGCCTTGCTAAGAAACAATTATAAAGGGCAGGCCATCCCTCATTCATTTATTAAAGGAGAGAAAAATTCATTTCCTGGGGACAAGAAAGGAGCAGAAAAAAGTCACTTATTTTTTAGTGAAAGGCAAGGCATTGCTTCAGAGTGCAATGAATATCTAGATTGGAAGGAATCAATTCTACTCTAGCAAGAAACTCGTCCTGATACAAATATATGTCCAATAAAAATATTTAAACATTAAACTGAAATCTTAACTTAGAGATTTTTCTGAAAAACCTAGGCATCTTCCTGCTTAAGAAGAAAAAATGTGTTCCCAGGGTCTTTCAGTCATCCTTTTAAAGTTTAGATCTCTAGAATATTTTCTCTTCTACCTCATCAATGATTCTCCTCTCACAACAGCCACAATACAGGCCATTCATGCAGTTCAAGACACTCAAGACAGCTCCCATCAGCAGCTTTCCCACTGAATTAGTGCCAGTTAATGTGCATGCATGTTTGAAAAGGGGAGTCATATTCAGCAGCAAATTCTGGAGAGTGACGCAGAAGAAACTTTTTGTTGGTCCAACACGATCGTTTTGTCACTTTTAATGTCATTCTCAACTCAGCCTTCAATCTTTCCAAGCAACAGTCCCATGCATGCCCAGCATAAATAGCCACTGTCACTGGTAGAGGATTAACACATCCATGACACAATAAACAGGGCAAGTCTTGAAGTGCACTTGCTGACACCCTCAGCAGGGATGGTGCACTTGATCCTGCCCTAGGACACCTGCCTGGCACCTTTATCCTGGGATCACCCAGTCTGTGGCTCAGAATAATAACCTCAGAGCAGAAAAGGGTCAGCTCTTGAACTGCTGCAACTTACAGGCCAATATAGGAAAGAAAACTGGAGCCAATGTCAGTTTGCTGTAGTATTCTGGGCGATAAATAGTAGCAATTCAAGAGCTGCTGGGCCATCCCCCTCTGGAGCCAGCAGTTGCAGGAGAAGCAAGCACAGGGGACGGCAAGTGGTTGGGCACCAAAACTTCAGCCATACTGACTTAATCCGAAGCCGTGAGTCAACACCTCGACTAAAGTGATGTATCTCACCAAAGATTGCACATCTTTCCCCCAAAGAGGTCACTAGGGAGAAGGTGAAGGTAAAACACAGAGAACGCAGGCGTTTGAAGCCTCACAGCCCTTACTCAGGCAAGCCATACCCTGAAGATCAGAATACCACCTGAGTGAGGACAACATGCATAAGAGAGCTGAAGTTATTTAAGGCCCTGTGCTCGGTCTGATGAACAGGTAAACACTCAGGCTGTTCACAGAACTACATGACTACATAGCATTGCCCAAGGCCTCGCATCAGTTTTGCAGTCAATAAAACAGGGACACTATTTCACAGAGATGCAGCTGGGAATCCCTTAATGATATCTGGTGAAGGTTTTGGGAGGCTAAAATGCTATGTGCCTTTCAACTCAAAAATATTATTTAATATGACACAATTACCAAGCAGCAAAAAACCAGGACCCCACAAAATTACCAGAGCTGTTTCTGTGCAGAGGCAATGAAGGCAATTGTCTGTGGCAACAAACTGCCAGGGTCAGCAAAACAGGCAAACAAGGACTTCACTACATCAGTTGTCCAGAGAGCCAGACCAGCTTTTTCTGTCTCCAAGAGAAATATCTCAGTGCCCAGGGCATTTTCCACTGCTGAGGAGAGGAAGAGGTTTCTCCCCTCAGGAACAGTCGCCACTTCTCCCAAACCTGCTGTGAAGGATCCTATCACTGGAATCAACCCTGCATGGCCATTTCTCATGCCTCTTTCCCTCTGGGGATAGGCGTGGCCTCTCCCGGCTGTCACACTATAGGCATTCAAATTCAGTTGTGCCTACACTGCTGAGAAGCCTTGAACAAAAATTGCACGTAATAATTTCCTATGTCAATACAGTTATTCACATGACCCAACCATGGCAGTAAATACATTGATTCATGTGACAAAAAGCTACAGCCTGAACTTAGCATTGTAGGATCAGGTTCACAGATCATCTGTGATGGCCCAAGCAGTGTTTATGCAGTATCAGAAATAGGCATGTGAAGAGTTTGCAGTTTAGGGCCTCCATCCAGAAATCCATGCTGGCAGACCTGTAAAGGGGTTTGGACGTAGTACAATGAATGATAACAGTAAACAATGGGAGAGAAGAGTGTGAGGGTCATAACTGCAAGACCATCTGGTTGTTTCCATTTGCTGTGTACACATCTTGCTAGTCCTGCCGCTAGAAAGGCAGAGAGGGTTGTTGGAATATTGAGTTGCTAATAAATAGTTGCATTTATATGTCATATATCGTTACATATTATTATATCACTAGTTGTGGCAGCATTTTGGATACTGGTTTCTTGGAAGGCCAAAGCATGAATGTTTCTGAATGGAAATATATCAATATGCAAAATAATTTGGTACACGTGATGGTTTCCTTATAAGAAACTTTAAGGGTTATTTAATGGGTGACTGTTTTTCTTTTTCTTATTGTCTATAAGTTCTTAATTCATTTGTTGGGATCATCAGCACTTGTAGGATCAAGCCCATAACCAGAACAAAAGAATAAATTACATTAAAATGAGGAATGCTGTATGCTTTTTGGTAGGACACATGAAGGAAACTCAATTATTTGTAATTAGTCAGTATGGATCAATATTTGATTTATCTTTAATGAATCTCCACTAAGCTTCCAAATCAATGAAAAGAATACAGATTAGGCAGATGTATCTTACTCTGCACTCTGCCTGCAACCAGATGTGGGCTTTACTAAACCACATGTGGGAGTGAAAACAGAGCCAAGGGCCCTTCTCAGAGAATCACCTGCAACTTGACCATATGGTTTCAACCTTGGAGTCAGGTAGCAAGGGCATTCCAGCCTTTTGCAGTCTGCGAGTTGACCGAGTGGGAGATATGCTCAGAGATACTGTGAACTATCCAGGAGGGACAGAACCAGGACTGGAAGTAGAGAATGGCACCTCTCTCTGCTGAAGAGAGATTTGAGCATCTCCTCACTTAAATTAGTGTAGTTTGACAATAACTCCATGAAGCTCAAGAGTGTAAAACTGCAAGAAATAAAGTATTCAAGGCTGAAGTATGCTTGAGCATCCTACATCTGAATTCTTAAAAATCTCCCCAGCTTAGGTACCCAGAAAACTTTTTCTATTCCATAAAAAGAAGTGAGAGGAAACTTGAGCTGCTCACAAGATAAGTCCTACTATCCATAGCACTATTTTAGCAGATAGGAAGATGCAAAACAGACTGCCAGGGAGCTCAAGAGGCTTTATTTCCTGACGTTCATTTTTCATCACCAATCCTGGTGAACAGACCCCAAAACTCAGACTAATTAAAGACAAATAATTAAGCACATTCAGACTGTGAAGGTTGGCAGACTCCCACTGTATTGTGAGACCACCTTGGCATTTAAATGGTTAGGGACTATATCCCACAACATCATGCTCATCTCATTGTGGTAGAGAGCTCTTGAGAATGTTATTAGCTGGGTGTTCGCCTTGCCGTTTTTCCACATGAGGCAGATGGGTAATTACGAAGCTAATAGTCTGATTGAGAGAAATCAGATGCAGTGGTTTGCCCAATTAGATGATACATTAGCTTCCTTCTTTGTAAGCAGCTAATGTGTGAAGCAAAGTGGTATTTTTGAGGGTCAGAATCCTTAAACAAGTGCCGAGTTGCAGATTATTGTGTCTCTCTTTTTTTTTCTAATGGAGGAAAAGTGCTAAGTCTTCATTACTAAAAGCATAGAAAATGCAAATCAGGCTCTGAAACAAAAGAGTGAAGGGACAGGCGAGAATATTTGGTGTCCAATGTGTCAACCTACAACATCAATTACATTGAAATGCAATGCATGGGAGCCTAATCAAGGATAGTATAATTGTAATAATTGCATGCTTTTGTTGGAGAGCTGCTGCCATTGTTATTGTCAACCATTTGTTTTTCTCTATTGTTTAAGGGGAGAGTATTTAAAATATATATATGTGTGTGCATATATAACAGTGTATAATTGTCTGAAGAACTGTGTAGGTAGAAGGTTCTGCTACAACACACAGAATGTGTTGAGTCTTTCTTATTCCTATTCTTTGGACGTTGGAAGCCTAAGAGCCTGAACTCAGTTAAGGCACGTAATACTCAAAACTGAGAAATGGGCATCGACCTACAGCCTATGCCAAACAAGGAGAGTTACTTTTCCTTTTGCTGACACATCTCCTAGTCCAGGGAGGTGAGTTACTCCCAGTGACTGGCAAGTCATGAAGTGAGCCAGTGCTATATCATCCAAACAATCCCTGAGACACCTCTGGTCTGTCTTCCTTCTTTAAAATAAAAGAGAGAGAGGTCAAAGAACTATTTTGTCTTGTTATATTTCCTCCAGAGGTGTAATCTCTTTCTGCCATTTAAAAGGATTTTTAAATACCTACAATCTTGACTACAAAATTCAAGATAAATGAACATAAAAGAGAGCACTGCATGGGGGCAAAATGACAGCATGAATTTACTCAAGATCTTGTTAAGGGGGAAAAATAGGAGCCTCCCATAAATAAAAGAGTGATATTTTTTGTATCCTGAAGTTAGGCTGGAAATTCTTCTTATAGCAAAGTGCTCACCATTCAGATCAAATGAGGGGTTTATTTTCTCGCATCACTTGGGCTTGCCAATAGGTTGAAACAGAGGCACAATAGAAACGGGCTAAAACATTTAACATAGCTGTTAAATCTCATTCTCCACGGCTAAAAAAGAACAATGCTGTACCGTCTTTACTGAGAATACACTCTACTGCCATAGGAGGCTTTTCATGTATCTCTAACAATCCTGTACATACTCCAAAACTCACACTAATTAAAAGCAAATAATCAAATACATTCAATTTGAAAAGTTGGCAAACTCGCTTGTATTATTGTGTTAGCACCTTGGCACCAAAATGATCACATCGTGCTAATCTCATTGTGCAGGAGAGCTCTTGAGCATGTTATTCAGTAGGTCTGCTCCCTGCCCCCATCTCTCAGACCCACCCATCCTTCTCCACCACCAGCACTCTCTTTCTTTAACTAGATAAAGAAATGAAAACGGTAGCAAAGATAAGCAGAAGCAGGACAGTATTTTCATCATATTTCACTCAGAGGTAACCAGAACTTTTGTTACCTTTTACAGAGATTTTGTTTCATCCTAGCTTCCTCTCATCACCACAGATACAGTGGGTAAACCTGTTTTAAAATAAACTAAACAGGCTGCATGTGTTTCTCACTAGCTCTCATATAAAATTCTTATATTATTGTATAGAGCACTTGTCCATCACAGAAATGTGAAGAGTATAAAAGCAATAAACAAAAGACTGCAAGTTAACAGCTTAATGCTGAGCAGGTAAAGAAATCCAGAAAGAAGCGTTTTAGGATTTCTTCTCTTTGCAAGTTTTATTTCACAGGTAAAAGTAGTTTTCATTTGCTGTGCAATAAAAGCAAAATTGTCTTGATTAACAGCAAATTTTTTAAAAAGTTTTCTCATACACTGTACAGAAGAAGGCTTTGTTTTCTTGTCAGGCTTAATTCCTACAGAGAAAAGCCTCTCTGAAGTGACACTTGCAAAAACATGCCTGGACTCTTGGTAAGAGGCCACCACTTTCTGAAGGACATGATATACTGTAAACTTAGAATGGATGATATTATGGAAAGGCCACTAGTTTCATGGCTTTAAAAAAAACCTTGCACAAGACAGCTTATACAAATGGAATTATTGAAGCGTTCAGTCTCTCTGGGGACTATGTTTGAGGTGGAGTCTTTTGTATACAGGCCTGTGCACACCTGAAGTTAATGACTGTCATCTATAGATGCTCATTTGTGCGCTATGAAGAAGCATCAGTTTAATTTTCTGCAAGACTCTGGGAGAAATTTTCCCCAATAGTCCAACAAATCAAGACTGAACAAAATTTCATGGCTAAAGAGGTATTCATCCCAGTATTTCCAGCCCCTTTTTTACAGCTGCAATATCTACCAGAGTAGCTATGACCAAGGGCTAGGCATGACCACAAGCTGGGTGGGTACAATCGGCACGAGATTTTTTGCCTTGTTGAAGAGATAGGCTAGAACTGATATATTTCTCCCAACATTTTCTTCTTCTGGGCTAAGGGAAGCACAATTCTTTCCCAAGTTTTGCACTGTGGTCTTGTGTCTGTGCTTGGACATGTACTTGTCTATTAAACATATGATCCTTATCAGTGCTCTCCAGCTTGAGATATTCCATGATTCTATGATATGGCCTGCCATCTTCCATCCAGCACTTGCAGGTAGTAGATTTTTGCCTGGGTTCCAGAATCTCTTATGAGAAAGAATTGCCTCTAAAAACCAGTGAATTAAAGGTCTGTGTCAGGAGAAATACCTCTCTTTTTTTAATTGATTGACATTTATTGGATAAAAACAGATTAAAATTAGGCAAATACTGCAGACGTGCAATGCTGAAGACCACAGCATTTCATGTGGGAAAAAAAACCCAACCAGAAAAAGAGGTTGGTGGAGGACCTTTCTGACATGGCTAGAAGGGTCCTACTCATCTTTTAGCACAAAGGTACTCACAGTGGAACATGGCACTATAATATAGTATTTAACTGAGGAGGGTGCTACATAAAAGAGTCTAATTAATTTGTGACCTTCAAGACAGTTCCTATTCATAGCTGAATAATGAAGGTAGCCCACGTGGCTGAGCCTCGTAAAAAAACCACCCAAAAACTGCTGGAGAGTCAGTCCCACTAAATAGTCCCTAACTCCACAGAGGTGAATGTGCTGTCCGTACACCATCTCGTATGCTCCATCCCTGCTAGCAGGGTCAGAGGACTGTCCAAAAGCCTGAGACAGACCTATATCTAGTGGGCCTATGGAGGTAGACCCAGACTCAGATTAAGGTAGTGCAGACTTCCTAAATTGTGCCAGGGTGTGGTGAAAAAGCACTGCTTCCAAATACCCTGCTCCTCTAACTAGAGGGTTTAGGTAACTATAAACCTGACTTCCTAAAAAACACATTCACCTTTCTGTTGATTTCAGCAGGTTTAAATCAGGCACCATATTTGGATGGGCCAAAAGATGTATACTGATGTTACTTACAGTAAATACTATTGCATATTCATGGAACAGTATTTTATTCATAAAGTTTGCAGTTAAATATTGCTAAAAGGTGAACTGTGATTCACAACAAATTAGTAGTTATTTGACTAAGCAAGCTTTACTTTGAATTGTACCTAGATTTCTGTCTGTCGTGAAGAAAAGTTAATAAGGCAACACAAGAAGTATCAAGAGTAGCGTCCAAGCTTGGAAAGCCCTGACTCTCCACAGGAAGAGCTCCCACTGATACTACCAGGAGAAATGCTTGTAGACATCAGAGTAGCATATGGTCTCTGAAATCAATATTGGTTTGCAGCCTGACACGTGGATGGATAGATACCACAGAGAGATTGAAAGAAATATGACAAGCTAAGTCATAAAAAGAAGCACATGTATACGCAGTCACACTCGAACAGATGCTTTGGTTGAAACAGGTGATTTAGAGGAACACATTGTAGATCTGAGAAAAGGAAAAATTAATCTAAAACTTACAGTAGCATAATGAACTTTTGCAAGCAAAACTGAGGGAGGATTCAGAGAAATCCTTCAGGGACAATGCTAAGAGAACATACCAGCAACAAAGTTGTTGATGAACCTGCTGTAGATTTAACAGCAAATCTAACACAGTTCTTCCTTCCCCCAGCTTCCCTATCAGTTGGAACAGAGAGGTTGCAACAAAACAGCCCCACAGCACAAAAGAGAAGGAGAAGGTGCATTTCTCCTAGGCATTAAAACAGGCTGATGCAAACACTTCAGCTTTGTTTGTGGTTTAATGCATCACCCCAGAGACCTGAGTGTGAAATCTGGACTTAAGGAAGAAAATCCTCATTTAGCAAGGAAAGCACTGCACTAGCTATGTGTGAAAGTTCTTCCAGCACTGTTTTCTGCTTGCCATATGGCCACCTTCACCCACATTGAGAGCAGCTACTGAGTAAAGCTTCAGCATCTTGAAAGAGAGATAGAGAAATGCAAGTGTCTCATCTGCAAACATGGCACAAGGAACACTCCACTGTCTATTTACACTGTTGCTTTATCTTTGTTTGATGCTGATAACAAGAAAAAAGGAAGTTTCAGTCCCATAAAATTTGGGATAACTTATATACTTCAGTGGTTTTGTAGCCAAATTTTCAGTTTCAAACCATTTAAACTATTCCAGTATGTAGTGTTGTAGATCTAGGGACTATGAGGAGGTGTCCTAAGGTCTTTTTACAGACTCATACGGTTCAGGAGCTAACAGAAATGTTAGCCCTGTTTCTGTTAAATATATACACAGATGTACCCCATACAGAAGAGAATTCCGCCCAGCCTCCCACCCCACAAAACCAATTCCTCACCAGTGTTTAGCTCTGACATTCAAGGGAACAGGAGTGCGTGTCTGGCTTTCAGAGGAAATATACAGCACCATTCACTCAGACTCAGAATGCCATGAATTTACCACAATGGGAAAAAAATTTTTGCCATCCTTTTTTTTTCAGGGATTCAGGGGATTATTTGCTGTCAGCTGAGCCAGAAAACAGGTCCCTGCACCCCACTAAAATCCAAATGTCTGTATTTACAGCAGGTGATTCCATTTAAATGGGCTGCCTTACACTTTTCCCCACAGAACTCAGTGGCACAGCTCTTGGAAAGCAGCTCTGAGCACAGGGAACCTCTGATCAGCACTTGCAGCTGCAGGGGCAAGGAGCTTCCCTGCCTACAGGCAGAAGTTCCCAAACCTGCTGGCATCATCTGCTGAGCAGCACCTGAGACTATAGCCAGCCTTCCATGCCCTGTTTATGTGGCACACCATCTTTCACCAGGAAAACTCCTTGGCCAGGGCTTTCAAAGGCTCAACTTTCACATTGCAACAAGTCCTGAAATAAGAGAGTTCTGAAAAAAAAGGCCTCAGATATAACCTGTTTTATATTGCTTTCTCTGTACTGTTTGCTGATTATTGATGCTGCTAATATCTGAGTAGGTTCTCTCTTCCCTTCAGTCTCCCATTCCCTCCCTTAGATCTCTCAGTGACAGCCAGAGTCCTGCCTGTGCCCCAGAACCACGTGTTGGCAAAGAGCCACCTTAAATGTCACAGCCAGGTAGCACTGGAAGTTCATTGACACACCCACCAGTAGGGAGAGGGGGCCAGCATCAGTTAATAAACAGCTTTAAAATTTAATGCTGTGATTAATTTGTAGATGAATTCATGTAGACGAATGCTTAAATGGACTTGAACCAAAGAAAATCAAAATCTGATTTATCCGGAGGGTAGGTAATCCAAAAACAAAGCAGCCCTGTCTGAAACTGCCCTATAGAAACACTCCTTGGTCCTGAGCTACAGGAACCAACTGTAATGGCTCCATATCACGGAGATTTTCCTAAAAGTTTCCCCTTGCTGTTACTGCTGGTGGGAACTCTAGTGTAGACAAGACACTCATCACTTCCAACACTTTTATGATTATGTCTTCCAGTCTTTCTGTTTTCCAGGTTGGATAACATTGCTTTGCTTATTCATCACTTTTACTTCTGGGAGCTGTGCTTGGACCTATTTGGTAACAGTAGGAAATTTTAATGTAGAAAAATTCTGCTCTGCGGCATTACCTGCTTAGCCCCTGGCCTCCCTGGTGAGAATGTCATCAAAGACAGCAGCTAAAGTAATGTACAGATTAAAAATTAAAGAGACCACCCATTCATTCACCTGCCTCAATAACTAACCTTCATACGGTGTAACAAATTTCAGGCTCACAAGAGGGCTACGGTTCCATAATCCATCCCTGACTACCCAGATCCTGAAAAAATTCTTTGCATAGGTGTGAATATTGCCCTTTAGAATTAGGCAGAAATTATAAGCTTGTGTCTGAAAATCAATAAAAACTAGCACTGGTGTCATTCAAATCCAGATTGTAGTTATACTTTGTATAGTATTTGGAGAATTTTTCAGTTTTTAGCTGGGCAAATAAAGTAAATTACCAAGGCAAAGAACAGCTATGTTCAGTGAGCACTGAAGCCTGGTAAATATTCCATTTTTAATGGCATCCACTTCGATTTCGTTCACTGAATTATTGGGCTGACCTTAAATTAGAGATCTGGATGGAGCTGAATTGAATATTGTGAAGATGAGTGTAATTACCTTGCTTCCCTTTATTCTAATTTATTTTATTTTTCTAATTCTTCATCTGTATGACAAACTGAATGTCAGAGTGCTTGTGGATTTATCCTCACAGTAACAGAGAGCAGAGCTGATAGAGGAGATAATAGCACAAGGGAAGATATATCTGCATTGCGGTCAGGGGTGTGACTGCGGGACCCTCATGCCTTCCTCTTCATGATAGGGCTGGAGTTGTACGTAGTGTCCAGGTGTCAACACAGGCCAAATAAGAATGCCAGAGTTCTGGCACCTGCAAAGAGGCCCCTGCCTTCCTGGGAATTTCATCCAAACCAGCTACACCCCAGGCTAGAATAGCCAGGCAAGTGCATCTGCCCACCTCAATCCACAGCAGAGGCACTGCCTTGGGATGCTTTTGGAGCTCTCTTCCAGTGCTCCGTAGAGCCACTTCAGTCAATATCTCTTTGTACCTTCTAATTAACTTCAAAAATGTTCTAATGTATTTTTTCAGGCATATATTTAAACTTTCAGATATCTCCTGAGCTCCCCTTACAATTAGGGCTATCTGGCCTTCCATATTTTGATGCTGACACCTTCTCTCACAATTACTTCTCTTGACCCACTTCATCTTGTGCAAATAGGACTCAATACTCTGATAAGTCATCATGTAACAACAACCTTCTCTAGTCAGTCAGGGAAACTTGGAGTTTCCCGTATATACACAGACACTGAGCAGAAGTAGATGTAGAAATAGAGAGACTCCAGCTGGTTAATGAAAATCTGTACAGCAGACAAAAAGAAGAAGGCCAACAGGAGCTCCTGATAGCCCTAAGAAAATGTGCAATGGCCCTAGCTGTGTTTGATGGTAAATGTGACATGTCAGAGTCTGCCTGGAAATTACCCCTGAAGACCATATTGCCTCAGAAGTTAAGTATTAGCAGCTGCATGCATGTCATTAACCCCTCACCTTCCATGCAACTTTGCACTTGCCCAGGGCCAATGACTTTAAAGGAGGGTTGATTGATTTTCTTACTGGGGGTAAGAAAGCTGCGGGACATGCAATGCCCAGGAAAGAGCACCCATGTACATGTGCCCTTCCTTAGGACATTTATGTGATAGCGCTGAGTATTTCAGCAGTTTCAGCTGATCTGAAGAATAATACTCCTATTCAGCTGAACAGCTGAATAACAGGCTATATTCCATGTTTTCCCAAATATTTTGTAATTATGTTTAAGCATATTCTATGCTTTATCGTAGTACTAAAGCTATGGGAATACTTGTCTATGTTGACTTCATTGTTTCTTGGCTGTGTAAATTTTTTATTAAGTAAGCTTCAGGAGCATATCTTGACCCATAGTGACTGAGATAAGTACAGAGACAGAGTCAGTAAGAAGACTCAATTACAATGCAAAGGGCAAATCTGCGAAACAGTTGTACTGTCCACAAAGAGCCATTTGGAAAACAAGGACTTCATCATCTTAACCCTCAGCATGAACCCAGATTCAGCCCACAGACAGCAAATTCAGTAGTGAAAGCAGCCTAGAGAAGGGCATTTGGGCTCATAATACCTAATGTAAAAAGACAGAACTATCCATATGAACTCAAACCTGAGAAAAAGCTCTCATAATTTAATGGCAGCATAATAGACTGTGCCCAGGATTTTCTATTTTAGCCTTCCCATGATGTCTGAGACTTCACAACCATATTTCTAAAAGTACAATATCCTCTCTTTTGCCTGCTATTCTACAGAAGCATTTTTAAAGTTGTCTAACTAAGGGCCATGTCCACACACATTGATCCACAAATGAATTCATCATAAATGTGAAAGAGTATGTGAGGAATTTACACTGTATAACTTAAAAGTCTAACTTCAGGTACGCACACTAAGGCCCTATTTAATCAATAGAGAGAGGTGAAACAGGCTCTTCCAGAAGGCCACCCAAAGGAGTGAACTCCAGTGTTCCACAGCTACCTCTAATTTTTTTTTTTAATTTTGATTCTATTTTGTCTTTTTTATTCTAAAATTGTATTTTAAAATTTAAAAAAAAAATCAAAAAGAAGTGAAGAGAAATAAAGAAAATGGCAAACTATGAAAAATGTACTTTTTGAATTGAAATCAATATTTCAATTCCAATAAAGTCATAGGGAAACAAGTATTAATACTGACTAGTAATTACCTAAAAGGTTTTTTTTATGATAAATGTTGGTCACCAGTAAGTATATAAATGAAAATATTTGTATATATGACTGGAATTTTGTATTGCAGGTCCAAGTAATGCAGAAGACCTCCAAGGAATCAACTGAAATACAAATAAATCCTAACAATCACATGAAACAAACAGGACAACGGATTTCATGCCCCAAAATGTAGAAGTGCCAATAAAAACCAGTGAAATAAGACAGACTTTTCAGCCATGTTAAACAGAAGAAGAATGGAAAATCACAAATGCTGCAGTCACGGAATGTTGAAAAAGGCAGAAAGGAAAAGTTTGTTATAACTACGCAACAAGGCAGAAGTCATATCTGAAAATAGTAATGATATTGGTATCTGATTTCTGAAGTAGTACAAAAGCTGCTACTTCCACAGATCTTACTAAGTTGTCTTGACCTGAAAGAATGGTCCCAATACACACTCTGCAATATGTAATATCTAATATTTATCAGCCCATACAGGAAAGAGTGTTACTTCTGAGTTCATGTTTTCAGAACAGCATTTCTGGGCTCTCCAGTTCACACCTGTACTTTCCTCCCTATCATCTCATACAAAATCATATCATTTCTCTCATGTTAAATTACCTAGAATGGAACTATTTTGGTGTAGATAAGGATGGCTTCAATGTGTTAATTGGTTTTATCTCTTCCTAATTCTCTGCTTAAAAAAAATCACTCAGCCTGATCTGAACAAGGGGATATAAGTCACTAGAGACAGAATNGACAGGAGGTGCAGGAGAAGAACCGAAGCAGACCTCACTGATGCAGCACGAAGTGCTCAAAACTGGTGTGAAAGTGTCAGAAGCAAATAAAACTCAAAGAACACCCATGGAAATTATGCATAAAACTATGCAATTTTGCACCACTGATTGACTCAAAATCTACTACAATTTTCCAAAATATAAGATTACTACATTTACCATCCTAAACCTGTCCCATACCCAAGTTGTTATTATTATTAATGGATCTGGACGTGCTCAGTAATGTCAGATCTCTAAGCACTCAGTGCAGAAATACCCATTCCCAGCAAGCCCAACAAACAAGAAAATAGCATCAGATCTAATTCCTTCAATTCAAAGAAGCAGTTGCACAGTTTATCATCTTTTCTAATTCCCATTTAGAAATCAATAGATAGGCTTTTAATAGATTCTTCTGGCTTTTTCCAGAGCAAAACAGGAAATAACTAATAAACTGGGATTTACTAACAAAAGATACAGGATAATGTTTGAAAAGCCTCATTTATTCATCTTTCTTGGATGGCTGACTCAGGTATGAGCAGCAGAACAACTTCTTTCCAGATAAACAGCATTCACCAAAACAAAACTAAAATTATTATCTACTGCTTTCAAAGAAGATAAGCTGCAAGTTTGCAGTCTTATAGTATTCAGATACTCAAACTCAGGGATCTACCTCCAGCGTCTGAACCAAAGTGTATATTCCATAATGCTACATCCTATTTGAACACAGGACCTAAGTTTTACACCAAGAATTAATCAGCTGCTAAGTGTACAGGGCTGCAGATGCGATCCATGCTGAAGAGTCTCCCTTCTGAATCCAAGACACAGCACTTCAACCCAAGACACTGTTCTGTTCATCTGAGCCCTTCCTGCCAAGTCACTACATCTGGCCCATCAATATGAGGTTTCAACTAGAGGTTTCTGGGAGCAGCTTTCTGTGACTTTGGGGTTAAATTGCAAAATCTGGCTCCTAAACCAACAGATCAGATTTGTAAGCAAATGTAAGCACCACATTTTAATGCAGTTTGCTCTGTAAGTCTGTATAAAAAAGCAGTCACAAATTCAGGGTACCTACTCTTACCCCCACTATTCTCTTCTGTGTTGCCAGTAAACTCAGAAGAAGAGGAGATGACTCTTGAAAGGGTTTCTGTCTTGTTTCTACACTGCCAAGGCATTAGTTTGTCTTACTAGTTTCAGAATTTTTGAGTATCACTAAGGTTTTATTACCAAGCAGTAACCTTCAAAAATTAGGTATTAATAGCTACTTTGCCAAGAGCTTTTCATTGCAATGGCTAAAGGATAGCCAACTGCTGAGCAAATTAGGCAACTTAGAAGGTATTTCTAATACTCCAGTACATGTAGCCATTCAGACCTCCAAGAAGGAGGCTGAAGCCTGAGTTAGAGCCATCCAACCTGGCTACTCTGGAACATCACATGTGTACACACAGTTCCACCACAAGACCACACTGACACTTTGCACTATCAAATTTGGGCATTTTCAAAGCTGGCTACCTTTATTTCCTTCTCTGCTGTTCCAAGACATACTGAACATATAGGAAGACAACTCAAAGATTTGTGGGTGAAACTCCAGTTTCTCTGTGGGACAGCTTTCTGTAACAGCTACACATTAAGGGGCATTTTTTTGACTTCTAAAATACAGCATGATAAACTGAAATGCCTGTAAAGAACCTGCTGTGGTCCAGTAGATTC